>CATNEM010000027.1:0-47500 GCA_950096795.1 Macrostomum cliftonense | reverse complement strand
CTTTAGACACTAAATAATATAATGTCCCAATAGTAAGGCGCAAATTTATATTACTTATATTGCTAGATTTTATATTTATTAAAAAATGATGGTATGACTTTAAAACCAACAGACTCGAAAATGACCTAGAAGTATTTAGTGTTAGTGACCAAGGTTTAGTTTAGTGACCAAATAAGTACATCGCATCGGAAAATAATGGCCAGCAGTATTCAAGAACTGAAATTTAGCAATAAAAGCGCTTTTAGTCTTTAAATTTGACAATTTCAAAAGTGTCCAAACGACGCTTTGTCCTAAAGATTAAGCCGCCAGGACTGGTCCAAAAGCGGCTTCTCTTCCAGGAGCCACCGCCTCGCTTCCAAAAGTAGCCTCTGTTTGAAACTCTTCTCCACGAACCGCAGCGTCGCCTACAGTAGTTGTAACGGCGCCTACAGGAGCTATAACGGCGCCTACAGAAGCTGTAACGTCGCCTACAGGAGCTGTAACGGCGCCTACAGGAGCTGTAACGGCGCCTACACGAGCTGTAACGGCGCCTACAGGAGCTGTAACGTCGCCTACAGGAGCTGTAACGTCGCCTACAGGAGCTGTAACGGCGCCTACACGAGCTGTAACGGCGCCTACAGGAGCTGTAACGTCGCCTACAGGAGCTGTAACGGCGCCTACAGGAGCTGTAACGGCGCATACAGTAGGTTTTTCTTTTCATCCAGTAGCCTCTCCTTCGATTGATGAATCCGCCGCTCCTCATCCTGTAGCCTCTCCTTCGATTGATGAATCCGCCGCTCCTCATCCTGTAGCCTCTCCTTCGATTGATGAATCCGCCGCTCCTCATCCTGTAGCCTCTCCTTCGATTGATGAATCCGCCGCTCCTCATCCTGTAGCCTCTCCTTCGATTGATGAATCCGCCGCTCCTCATCCTGTAGCCTCTCCTTCGATTGATGAATCCGCCGCTCCTCATCCAGTAGCCGCTTCTTCCCCTCATGAAGTCACCGCTCCTAATCCAGTAGTCGCCGTCCCTGTATTGTGCGGGATCGCCACTCCAGGCGAAGTCTGAACTGAGCCCTGAGCTTCGGGCAGGACTGGCAGCCATCAAAACCAAAATTAGAGCGGCCGCAGCTGCCACAAGCAAGCGTCTTGAAGCTTTGAAAGCCATCGCTTGGTTTCGGTAGTCCAAGTGAGTATTCGCTGAGGTCTTTAGCGTTGAGTCTGCTTGTCTGAGGCTTGTCAGATGAGCCGCTTAAATAGAGAATCGGAGCCAGGTGGCAAATGATAGGAAATAAGGCCTTGCGTAACTATTTGAAGGCGAGAACCGTATGGTACGCCGTGCCAGTAAGCTTGTTGTTGCATGCAATTTCTATTAGCTAATTGCTCTAATTTTTTTTCGTTTGGAATCGAAGACTTCCACGTGTTTCTAATTAAATTTTCTTGCCGCTCTTTTAATCTTAGTTTTATATAATTAGTAATCTTAATAAGTAAAGAAATATTCATTATGTGTTGATGTGTTGATGTGTCATGCGTAACGACGCGTTGCCATGAACAGAAACCCAAACAAAACAACAAGGCCGCTTAAATCTCTCTAGAGTGCATTTTCACTCCGTCAATTGTTGGACAGCAGCCAAACTAAATGCCTAATCTACGTCCGTTATTTCAGTTTCCATAGAGACGTCCTCATCCTAGGGAAAATGGGGAAGCAGCTGCCCAGTAACCGATGCAAAGCTCGATTTTAAATTCAGACAATTGGTATGCCCAACCTCTCAATAATGTAAAACCAATCAGAATCCAACACTGCCGATAAGGGAGAAGCCTTGACGGCCCTTGCCGTACACTGTCTCTGCTATTTTTGTTGCTTTTGTTGTTGTTGCTGTTGTTGCTGTTGGCTACGGGATGGGTCTCCAGTCGAGAGCCTCAAGGAACCGCTTAGTTAGTTCTCCGTTCGCCTGATCGGTGATACTGATGATGGTCAGGTTTCTTCTGACCGAGTCGAGGGCAGCGCAGGTGATGAGGTGGAACTGGTTGACAGCTTCCTGGCAGCGGTCGCAGGTGGCATTGTCAATCTCATCCCTAGGCGCTGTTGATATCAGGTCGAGGGTGGCAGCGCAGATGTCCCCGGCAAGAGGCAGTTGGTACCGTATGTTGACAGTCACAAGGATATTCGGTTCTTGGCAGCGGTAAGAGGTAACAGAGAGCCGTGTCTCTCCGAAGGAGGGCGGCCTGTTGAGCAAGAACGTCCACAGCCTCGTTGCCACCGATGCAGCAGTGGCCGGGCACCCATTTTAGATGGCCAAGACCAGCTCAATGAGCTCCATCTCCATTTGAAGTTTATTCAAAATGAACTATGAGCTAATGAACTATTCAACAATAATGCGAGACCGAAGGCATTTTTTGTGGAATTCTCAGTGCGTGCTAACTAAATCATCACAATGCTCAAGTACGCTGAGCAGAACACTAACCAACTGAGGACTCGTGATCAGAGTTTCACCAGAATGCTGCCATGCTTCCAGCCTATTTAAAAGCTAATAAAGTTAACATCTTCAAGCAATAGCGTAGATTTAGCATTTCAGAGCATTTATTGCTGATTTTTTAATAAATCTATCCGCCCATCTTTTAACTAAATGACAATTTTTACCTCGAATGGTGGCTAGCAATTAAAATGATAAACAAATTAATTGCAAGCAGGTGCGTGCACCTTTTTACTCTGGGCTTAATGAGCAAGCGAAAATTAGGCGGAAAGAAGCAAAATCTTTCATGACAGCTAACTCTGCATGGATTGCTGCCTTCTGTTTGCGAGAGCTGGCACGTTGCGCGATAGATTGACTCTTCCTACCTTCCTACTGCGGCCATCTGCCAAAAGCCTCTATTTATATCGTTGTTGTTGATAAGACTCAGCCAAGCAGACTCAGGACTGACCAGACTGACTGAGAATCATCCCCTACCAGGCAATGGCTGCAAAGAATTTGAGACACCCGCTTTTGGCTGCTGCAGCAGCTCTGATTTGTGTTCTGATCGGTCCTGCTGAAGGCTCGAGGTCCTCTTCTGATACGTACTTGACTGGATACTATCCAAGGTCAAGCCGACTGTACAAAAACAGCGACTACTGGAAGCCTGATGTACCTCTCTGGAGCGATTTCGTGCGCCGAGATGGACATCGCTGGAACGGAGATGGACTTCAATGGAACAGACAAGGACTTCACTGGAACAGAGATGGACATCGCTCGAACAGAGATGGACTTCGCTGGAACAGAGTTGGACTTCGCTGGAACAGAGTTGGACTTCGCTGGAACAAAGACGGACATCGCTCGAACAGAGATGGACTTCGCTGGAACAGAGTTGGACTTCGCTGGAACAGAGTTGGACTTCGCTGGAACAAAGACGGACATCGCTGGAACAGTGATGGACTTCGCTGGAACAAAGACGGACATCGCTGGAACAGAGATGGACTTCGCTGGAACGGAGAAGGACATCGCGGGAACAGTGATGGACTTCGTTGGAACGGAGAAGGACATCGCGGGAACAGTGATGGACTTCACTGGAACAGAGATGGACATCGCTGGAACAAAAGATACGATTGATCGACAAGCAACAATCATTATAGCGTAATCTTAAGAACATTTTTTGCTGGTGAAAATTCGCATGGTATCAAGTGGAATCTTAATTCTTTACAAAGATACTGGTGCTAACAAGCTTGACATGTTTTAATAAGTTTTTTTATTTTACTGACGAGTCAATAAAATTTTGACAAAAAAAATTCTTAACATATAAGCCAATAGCAAATCATTCATCTTATTATTTGTTAATTTTCCAGGGCCTAAACAAATAACATGTGTAAACACGGCACATACGAAGGAGCAACGCCTTGTTAGTGAGACAGGAGCAGGTGCAAACACCCACAGAGGGAGGCGCAGCCCCATGCTTGCGAGACATGAGCATGTGCAAACACCGCATAGGGGCGAGGATGGACCCCAGACAGGAGCATGTGCAAATTAACAGTCCACAGAGGTAGGAGCAGCCCCATGTTTATGAGACAGGGGCATGTCAAACGCTGCACATTGGGATCAACCAGATTCCACTGGCATCGATCGATAAAAGTTAGTAAAGGGGGAGAGTTCACAACATCGAAATTTCGCAACGCCGAAAAGTATAGCATGAGACTTCATTACACCGAAACTGCACAATGCCGAACCTCCACAACTCATTGAAACTCCACAACGCCGAAAACCCACTATAGCGGCTATCAGGGGTGTAACAGTATGTGGTCATGTGGTTATGTGTGTCGTAAGTGGTCAGTTAGGTAGGTCTTGCAGTCTGAGGCGCTACCGCACCACTAGAGAGATTTTTTCCGGCAACAAATTAGCAGACGATCTACAGGTTCAAATCAACGCGGCCCTTTTCTGCGGCGAGGCACTGAAGGAGGAGGAAAATTATACCGATTCTTCGCAAAAATCCTTTTAAACTACCACCTGTGATTGCAGTTTTTTGCATGATTTGACATTGCTGTTTTTTAGATCCGAAAGCATACGTAATTTGATCAAGGACAACTAAAAGAACTCTAAGTGTTAACACTTAAACAACTAAAATGTTCTTTAGTTGTCCTTAAATTTCATGTTGTCGTTGTTTTGTCAAACTTGAAAAATTCAGCAAGCAGCCTTCATATGAGCAAATTCGTGCTCCCAGTGGAGAGAAAATTGTGCCAAATTCACACAAACATATCTTTATTAACTGGACACTAATAACCGTCATTTTTTAGAATGTACTCGGTGGTAAGTATAGAAAATCAAAGAGATTATTATTATCAGTATAATATTGAATCAATAATTATAGATATAAGGGCTTTTTTCTGCAAAACAAAGCTAAAAAACATATGTGATTCCAAACTTGTTAATTTTTTCCATTTCCGTGTCACTTCAAAATTAAACTTTCTAGAAAAAAGTCGACATTAATCATTGATCATCATAACATTTTCCGTCTTCGGCTAATGGCAACCAGACAACACAGTTAATGCGCCTAATGAGCATTGTTCGTAGTATTAGCTTAGAAGACTTCAATCTTTAGGAAAAAAATTGACCCACCGTTTTTGCTGCTGGTCCAATTCAAATCGCTTAGCAAATCTGAAAGTATAAAACACTTGCAGTTTGAGGTTGTATCACAGATAAACTTGAACCTTTTACCTAAATTTCCCTTTAATTAAAATTTAAATAGCTATGATTGAGTCACTTGATTTATTGCAGATCTAAGTTCTGTTTTTCCACAGAGAATCTGTTTTCAATTAGCCTAGGTTAGCTGCTTAATATTTAAATAAAAAATCAAATCAGTTTGAGTTGGCCTACTTATTAACATAAAATGGCGGCAATTCCACCAATCAAAAGTAAAGGCGATGAAGAGTTGGAAATGTGGCTCAGTAAGTAATGATTTTAATTAAAGCTACTATTTGTAATTGAAAAAATAGCATTAGCAAAGCTATTGTACAAATTAATGTTTTGAAAAAGTACTAATAATAGCTTTCTATTATGGAATCATCTGTCAGACTATAGGCTAAGTCTTGGCTCATGACTCATAATGCATAGTGCACCATGTCCATGACATAAGGCATGTCTAAACTATATATCTTTTTTAATACAAGTTTTAGTATTATTTAGTAATATAATCTTAGCTAGGCCAAAAATGTATCCATTTAAATTTCCCTACTAATATAGTAATAAAAATAATTAGCAATCCTCTAGTTTTGCATGTTTACATTTTATACAAAATTTTTAGAATTAGGCCTATAGTTTTAATAATTTCAAATTTCAATATAAAAAACAATGACCAATAATATAATACCTAATAATCAAAAAACAGATATTCCAATAATTGTGTAGCCAGATAGCATAGCAGTATGCTACCCTAAAAAGATATTTATAGTCATTTCAACTAGAGGGCCTACAAATTACTTAAGCAACAAAAACTTTGGTTACAGTCATTTGGGCTATAATTAAATCTTAGCTTTTGTAATTTTTCAGTCTATAACAATACTACTATTTGTAATTTAGCTTATTGTATATAAGCCATTAAAAATGTATAATCATTATTGATATACTCAATTTCAACTTCTTGAAGTTTAGGTCACAAAAATATTTCATAATATCCAATTTTTTATGAAACTTTACTCAATTATTTTTGGTTATACTAAAAGGATCCCTGGTAGTTTTTATGGGATCCTAGTCCCTTTGTCATCTTCCATTTCATAATCTGAGGTAGTGAAACCATTGACTTTTTTCTGGTCACTTTGTCATCTTGCCAGGATGTCACTCTATAACATAGGACACTTCATCATACATCAATGAAAACTCAAAAAGCTAAGAAATAAGTATAGTGGTCAGATCGTCATCTGCCTGCATCTGCCTAGTGAGGCATTTCTACTTAAGAAATATGTTTTGACAACTGTTGTTTACTGATAGAAACATGTTTCAATGGGCAGAAAAAACTTGCAGGTACAATCTGATTGGTGGATGATGAAATGTCTCTGCATTGTGTTATTTTTGGATACTTCGTCATTCTTTGCAATGTAGCAATATTATTCTTGGTCATTTTGTCATCTAAGATGATGAAATGGCAGATGACAATCTGACCAGCACCCATTTTTATGAATAAATTTAGGCAAAAATGGTTTCAGTAAAACAAAAGTAATGCTTTTGGTACCTTAGTTTTTCTGCCTAGTTTCCAGCTTTAAAGCATTACCTCTGATGTCAACTTTGCGAAGGTACTTTTCAAAATATATAAGACTCATTTTCATAATCTCATAAGTTTTATATTTTTATATTTGAAAAGTTCAAGATGTCCACTATCTAGCAAAATTTTGCACTTTTAAACTAGTTTTCCAAAGTTAATGGTGCCATTTTGACATTCCAGATCCCAATTAATAGTTGTTAAGATACTAGGGATTTCCTTTTTTCCTAAAAATCCCACTTTCGCCACCAAAGTTGTTTAGGGCTTTTAATTTCTAGCCTAAATTATTTCCTACTAACTACCTAATTAATAATTTATTAGCCTGGTAGTATTTAATTAAATCTAGTAGCATTATACTAGGCCAAGTGATAAACCTAGTCCAAAATGTATAGGACATTTCCTAGATTAGCGGGTTGTAGCCTATTATTTCCTATAACCTAATAATATTCCTATCCCTAATTCCTAGATCTCATACTGTGATGGTATAGTTCTTACTCATCTTTAGCAATATTTTACTCTGCTTTTAGCAAGGTCAATTCTAACCATAAGGTGGTCTTTCTCTGCCTCTTGTGGGTAACTTCTCTCTCTCTTGCCTCTTAGGCGGTCTCTTTCTCTCTGCTCTATAGCAGATATCCCCTCCCTCTTTATAACTCACTTCTAAGTGGTGGTTTCTGTCTCTGCTATGCAGATGAAATAAATAAGACCTTTGAGTCAAGTTTTTGCTTTTAATTTATATTAAAGGTGCAAAAGGATTGATTTCTCAGTTCTCAATATTTTTTACATTTAAAACAATTTAATTTTTGGTGCAGATAAACAAATTTATTATTTTGCATTGAAAACAGATTTGTTTCTAAGAAAAACAGACTTGTACAATATTCTAAACTATGCCTGTTACATTAGAACTCTTACAAAAAAGTGACGGATTTTCATGTAAAGGCATAAATGTTAAGGTAAAGACATTAGTATATTACTCTTACTTAATCCTAATAGGCTAGCATCTACCCTAAATTCTCCTACTCATATCATACAAAGTCTATACTAGCTGAGGTCCAGAATGTTAAGATTAATTCTCTTGTTTAAGGGCAAAATGTCTCACTGAGTTAGGGTCTAAACTCAGGTCATTCTAGTCATAATTCAGACCCCCAACCACTAGGGTTCAACTGGGAACAATTTAAATTTATATGGATATTTATGTTCGTATTAGCTAGAGAATTCTGAAGCGCAAATTGTTATTCAGTATATTAAGGCTCTTTAATTTTTATATATTTAAAAGATAAGTTTTTTTATCCAAAAAATTATGGGTAACTTTTAAATAGAAGACAAGCTACTGTCATTTTCATGTAATCTAAACACATGTTCATCTAAACACACATAGTTAACTGTTTTCCTTTTCCCCCTCGCAGACCGGGCAACGGATCCAACCAATCGCGAGATCAACTGGGACGCCGTTAACAAGTTCAGCCAGCAGGTCTCAAAAGAGCTCGAGGGACCGCCGATTGCGCTACGCCTGTTGGCGCACAAAATCCAGAGTCCGCAGGAAAATGAGGCTCTCTACGCACTGGCCGTCACTGAGGCCTGCGTGCGCAACTGCGGCCCGGTGTTTCACCAGGAGCTGGGCAAATTCCGCTTTCTCAATGAGGTATCTCTAACACTGGGATTCACAGTGCGCCCTGTCGATAGATAGATAGATACATAGATAGATAGATAGATAGATAGATAGATAGATAGGTAGGTAGATAGATAGATAGATAGATAGATAGATAGATAGATAGATAGATAGATAGATAGATCGACAAAATTAGTTTTTTATGAGATGTTTGAGCTTCATTGCATATTTGCTCGCCGGTGAATGCCCCTTTCCAGATCATCAAAATCCTGTCCCCCAAGTATCTGGGCGCCACCTCTAGCGAGTCAGTTAAAAAGCGCTGCATTGAGTGCCTCTACGGCTGGTCGCGCGGCCTCTACACCGAGCCGAAGATTCGCGAGGCGTACGACATGCTCAAAAAGCAGGGCATCATCACCAAGGACCCCGTCTACATTGACCAGACGCTGCGCTCAAATCCCTACCTGTCGTTGAAGCGAGAGAAGGACTCGGCCATATTTAACGACGAGAAGACCGCTCAGGAGATCAGCCGCCTGCTTAGGTGAGTTCTGGACTGCCTCCTCTGCCGACTACAGCGTATAAATTATTTGACTGGGATAAGATTTAAAAATCAATCACTTTGCCGGTCTCCCAGATCAAAGAGACCGGAGGACCTGATGGCGGCCAACAGGCTGATCAAATCGGTGGTGAAGCAGGACAGCGAGCGCATGGACCGGCTCTCCAAGCGCCTCGAAGAACTCGAGACGGTGCGCAACAATGCCCAGCTGTTGAGCGAGATGCTCAACCACTACCAGCCTGCCCAGGCCGCCCAGAGCGATCTGGAGATCATCCGGGAGCTGCACAGGACGCTGCGCGAGGCCCGGCCGAGGCTCTACAGGCTGGCCGGGGAGACCGAAAACAGCGACGAAGAGTCGATGAAGGAAATTCTGGCCGTCAACGACTTGGCCGCCGAAATTCTTCGTCGATGCGCCGACCTTGTTGGCGAGGATCAGCTTCGCGATGCGCCAGCGTCGTCAGCTAGTTCAGCGACACTGACTGCTGCTGCTTCTGCCGCCACCGCTGCCGCTGCAGGTTCGCCGAGCGGCTCCTCTGGTGGCGGCCTGCTAATCGGTGACTTGGCTTTCGACCCGTTCGATCCTCTCAGCTATCGGCCGCCGGCGTCCGCCGCAACAACCGCGCCGTCGGGTGGCGCCAGCATCCTCGACCTGCCAGATCTGCCGCCAGCCTATTCTGCGGCTCTCGCGGTTTCTTCGACATCGGCGAACGCTACGGCGGCTTCTGCATCGTCGTCGACTACGTTAAAAACTTCTTCGGCTGTTGGAAGCGGCAGCGGCAGCGGCGGAGACATCGACCTGTTGAGCGACTTGTTCTCATCTGCCGCAACTGTCGCTCCGCCAACTCAGCGAGTCGGCATCGCGCCCATGGTGCCAATCAAAGGCGGTGGCGGCGGCTCCAGCAAGCCGGCTGTTGCCGCATCCACGGTGCCAAATCTGGCGCTGAACCCCAGCAGACCGTCGGCCGGCACCCAGCTGCAGTCGTCTAGCGGCGCTGATAGCGCCGTGTTCAAAGGGCTCGACCAGCTTGGCAAAGACTTCCTGCTGCGCCAGAGTCCCAAGAAGACCGCCGGTCCTGAGGCAGCCGCCGCGGCAGCTGCAGCCACTGACTCCGTCTTGGTTTCGTCGTTAACCGCGACTGCAAAGTCAGTTGAAGCCCCCAACGGCAAGCCCGATGTTTCAGCGGCGGCTGCGGCCGCTCCTGCTAGCGCTGTTGACAGGTAGATGGGCTGATAGGTTAATCATTATCTGCTCTTCACTGTCTAAAAGTAGGCCTCAAAAACGGTTTTCACTTTTTAACATTTTAGCCGCCTATCAAGCGTGCCGCCTGTATCGGTTTCTTCGCTGAGGCCGCACCCGTCCTATTCGCCTCAGCCCGTCATTCAATGCGAACCGGCCGGTCCCGGCGCCGGTCACGTGACCGTCATGCTGCACTTCGCCGAGCCGGCCTGCGCCCCGGCGCCTGGCGTCGCCGCCCTGCTCTGCGCTGTGTCTTCCACGCTGGGACAGGTTAGTCGGTCTCCGAGCTTGGCCCTACAATTCCCTCGAGAATGGCCCTACAAACCCCTCGAGAATGGCCCCACAATCCCCTCGAGAATGGCCCCACAATCCCCTCGAGAATGGCCCCACAATCCCCTCGAGAATGGCCCCACAATCCCCTCGAGAATGGCCCCACAATCCCCTCGAGAATGGCCCTACAATCCCCTCGAGAATGGCCCTACAATCCCCTCGAGAATGGCCCTACAATCCCCTCAAGAATGGCCCTACAATCCCCTCGAGACTGGCCCTACAAACGCCTCGAGAATGGCCCTACAATCCCCTCGAGAATGGCCCCACAATCCCCTCGAGAATGGCCCTACAATCCCCTCGAGACTGGCCCTACAATCCCCTCGAGAATGGCCCTACAATCCCCTCGAGAATGGCCCCACAATCCCCTCGAGAATAGCCCCACAATCCCCTCGAGAATGGCCTAGAATCGCCCATTACAAACGGAATGCCCCTGTCCCATCTCTCACCGCCAGGCCTGCCAAGACGTGGCCCTGACCGTGACCTGCCGCCGGCACCCTGACTCGGTGCTCAGCCAGACACCCAGCGGCACCAGCCTATCAGCCAGCTCGCCCATGCTGGCTGCCGCGCCAATCACCCAGTGCCTGCTGGTGCTGGACCCGGCCGAGAAGAGCCTGGCCTTCAACCTCACCTACCGGCTAGCCAGCGAGGCAACTTGTCGCACCCAGAAGAGCCTGCCGGTGGTGCTGCCGGAAGACCTGCTTGCCGCGGACTCTTCCTGACCTGCCCGTATGAATAATATATCGATACTTCGGCTTGTCTGATCTTATTCGTAATTTCTTACCTTTGAAATGGAAAAAAATTAATAGCAATGAAATATTTTCATCTAATCATCTAGCAGTATAATTTTTTCGGCTCGCTATTCTGCACTGTCTACTGTGAAATAAGTCGTCAGTATCTAGCAGGCTCGGAAAATCTTGCTACTTTCTTGGCTACTCTCAGTAGGTAGGCTTGGTTAGCTACTGTCAGTAGTTAGGCTTGGTTAGCTACTATCAGTAGTTAGGCTTGGTTAGCTACTGTCAGTAGTTAGGCTTGGTTAGCTACTGTCAGTAGTTAGGCTTGGTTAGCTACTGTCAGTAGTTAGGCTTGGTTAGCTACTGTCAGTAGGTAGGCTTGGTTAGCTACTGTCAGTAGGTAGGCTTGGTTAGCTACTGTCAGTAGGTAGGCTTGGTTAGCTACTGTCAGTAGTTAGGCTTGGTTAGCTACTGTCAGTAGTTAGGCTTAGTTGCTACTGTCAGTAGTTAGGCTTGGTTAGCTACTGTCAGTAGTTAGGCTTGGTTAGCTACTGTCAGTAGTTAGGCTTGGTTAGCTACTGTCAGTAGTTAGGCTTGGTTAGCTACTGTCAGTAGTTAGGCTTGGTTAGCTACTGTCAGTAGTTAGGCTTGGTTAGCTACTGTCAGTAGTTAGGCTTGGTTAGCTACTGTCAGTAGGTAGGCTTGGTTAGCTACTATCAGAAGGTAGGCTTGGTTACTATCAGTAGGTAGGCTTGGTTAGCTACTATCAGTAGGTAGGCTTGGTTAGCTACTGTCAGTAGTTAGGCTTGGTTAGCTACTGTCAGTAGTTAGGCTTGGTTAGCTACTATTAGTAGTTAGGCTTGGTTAGCTACTATCAGTAGGTAGGCTTGGTTAGCTACTGTCAGTAGTTAGGCTTAGTTGCTACTGTCAGTAGGTGGGCTTGTTTGCCTACTGTTAGGTATTTATTAACTGGTTTGTAGCAGGTTACGCTGTAGTGTAATTCCAGTCCAAATTCATTTTACTCTCGCCTGACCCTAACCAACCTGAATTCCTGGTGTTTTACGTGCAGTCGCACTCTTTTATCAACTCGTTACTATTAAATCTTATTATTTATTTTTGCAAGCAACGGTCGATCACTTTGTATTGGCAACAAAATGTTTAATTTATTCATCTAATCCCTATCGACTGTAATTGGCTCCTAATTGCAGAGCTCTCCGAGCCTCTCCCATTCCTGACTGCACCGCACTAACTGGATAGCTCATAATAAATGAACAAAGTGGCCTAATTAACAAGTGGCACCCATGCTTTAGTCTGTACGTTATATCGGAATTGTTCTGATCTGACTTCCCGATGTGAATTGCTGTTTCGCTCTACTCCCTTACTTGCTACATGTACTTAGGCTGTTACGTAAGACTACCATAATTAAATAATAATTTTTCCATTATTTCAGCAGACTTTCGTAAATTCAGAAAGTCGTTATAACAATTATTGTTTTTTTTCTTTTTGTAAAAGACTAATTTATGTGAACGTTAACTATGTCACTTATGTCACTTAATGTAGCTTTTTTGGTGAACGGCGATTCAGTTTCTGTTTTCACTTTTACTACCCGGAATTTGCTGTGCTAATTACTCGGGATTAGCCGCATAGATGGAGAGTATATCTGAGTAATAAATATAATAATTGATCATCGATTAACTATCTTTACTTTGTTGTTTTAGGCCTTGACAAAATCTAAATACATGAATTCTTGATGCAGGCCATTTTTCGCCTGTCTTTCGAATCAGTAAATGTAGTACTGTTTTTTTACGATTAAATTTTTTGTGGGCTCCCATATTTTCTCTAATAAAATTTTACTATTAGCGGGCATACGAACTGCATAAGCTAGAAGCTAGTAGAGCAATACTAAAAGAATTAAGCATGGTTACTTTCATTAATAAATGCAATTAGCAATCATTTTTCGTAATTAACGATTGTGAAATGTATACCAAAAGCTGTTACTAAAGGACCCAATTGCGTGCACGGCGCACCCAACTGCAGCAATGAAACTTTTTGGACCATATAAAAGAACTTTTTTTTACTTAGCTCTTCTATTAAAGTATGAACATCGCATTATTATCCTCATTAAATTAAATTGTTAAATTAAATTATTATTAAATTGTGTTCATGGTAATACGGTCAGTATAGTACAGTATGACTTGACTCGAAAATTTAAATTTCTAGAAGAGTCATAAAACTCAGTAAAGCAAATCAGATCCAAAAATTCTATAAGTATGCAACAAAGCAGCTTCAAATACAGAATATTATGCAAACTGGCACTTAAAAATTTATTTCAATTTCTCTAACAAGAATTTTTTGCTTGACCCGGAAAGTCAAAACTTTTAAACTTTAAAATACTTTCTCAGAAAATGCACTTAATGTACTGTTACAATAATGAGAAACTAAATCATACATCAAATTACCTCTGGATCAAAGCACTAAATCGTGAATATCTGTATCTTTTTTCTTTTAATTAAAGATACTTCTGTGATCCCAAATTCCGTCATTACATTTTTGGTATAAAAGTTAATTATCCCTTTCCCGAATTTACTGCAGCTACTCATGCATTCTCAGTAACCGCTAAGTTGCTAATTTTGCTACTGCTTGCTTGTTGCTCCAGCTTTCTTTGCAGTTTCGTGTAAATAATTTTAATAATTTTAAAATAGTTTTTCCTTTTTGAAAAGTATATTTACAATAGGGTACAGCATTGTTAGCAAAACAACAAAATCGTGTTTTTTTATTTTATTTTCTAATTTCCACTTAGTACAATTTTCCATAGGTGGAACCAAGTTGTTGCAAATTGATTGATATTTAAGATTCCTTAGAAATAGGTAGTGCTAGAGATACTTGAGAGATATAGACCTACTCAAAGATAGTAGCTAGCTATAGAATCAAATTGCTAACATTGAATTAGACATTTAGTAGCACAAGCTTGCATTAGTAGCACACAGCCTAGTTGCTAACCTTATATCAGCTTCAAGGATGATTGTACTTATTGTCTAGGCCTTTCAATCATGATACTATAGTTTGCTAATTGGCTAAAATTTGTAAAGTAAATATGCATAATAATTTAATGGCAGTTGTTATTTGTCCGAATTGACTAGACAAATAGCCATTTTGGATATTTGTCCAGTTAACTTGACAGCTACTATATATAGTAATATAGCCTCTGTTTGCTAGTTACTGTTTTAATTTGTTTTTTTGTTTTGAATGGCACTAAACTAGCAGTCTAGTAGAGTGCTGGCTAGCTACATCTACATGTAGTGGTTGTTTATCTAAGTAGACTGGACAAGCGTGCATGCTTGAAAATAATCTATTCTTTGTTAAGAAGATATAAAATACTATACAATAGCATATGTGGGCATTTCCAAATGACTAGTTGAGAAAGGACATGTAGCAAAAATGGGTTTAATCCAATCATTTTAATAATATTTTAATAATAACATATTAAGATAAAAATGCTACTTCATGGCAATTTCCAATTAGTAATTGACATTTACATATACTGACAAAAAAGAACACTTGCTGTTTAACCAGTGAACTGTCACAATCATTATGCCTTTCTCCATTTGACTGTACAAATTCCAAACAATTCTTTGTTAATTTTACTGGACCAATATCCATAATGGCTATTTGTCCAGTCAACTAGACGTATAACCACCATGGCTAATTGTCCAGCTTACCGGACAAATATCCAATGGCTATTTTTCTGGTTAACTGGACAAATAACAATTGCCTAATTTAATATAGTAATAAAAAGATTATACCATTATAACCAATAGTATCAAAAATACATTTGCGACAATCAGCCAAGTTGGCCAATCTGGCCAACTAATTTGGTGGCTAACCAAGGTAAGTCACAAAATCACCTATGTAAGTCGCAAAATTAGTAAAAATGGAGGGGGTAAGTCACAAAATAGAGGGGGTAAGTTATACAATAGGTGGTAGAAGTGTCAAATTTGGAGGAGAATAGTAAAACAGTAGCAAATAGGCAAGTTATAGGTAAAAAGTGGTTCGTGGGACCTTTTTGGTCCTTCAAACTTTGAGCCCAATTAAGTCACAAATTTTGTTTTAACTAAGTTGCATTGGCCAACTGAATTTTTTGAGTTGCGTATGTATGGTAGCAAAGCTTAATTCATGAACTTATTTGTTTATATACAAGTGCAACTTGGAAATGTTGGTTGGCTAGTGCAACTTAGTTAAGATAAAGTATGCAAATTATATAATAGACTTTGATCAAATTTGCTATTTGTCACAGATTTTGACCATTTTGCAACTTAAATTATTGATTTTGTAACTTACATTGCAGATTTTGCAACTTACTTTGGCTAGCCACCAAATCAGTTGGCCAGATGTGCCAACTTGGCCAACTTTTGTGCATGCATGTTTGTTTAAAACCAGTTTAACATTAAATTTTTAAAAGCCTAAATTTTTAGGCAACACTTATTTGACTGGAAGTAGTCAAAAATATGAAGACTGTCTGTAGTTAGTAGTTAGTAGCTAGTAGTCCTATACTTGTTATAGCTAAATAATGGTAGTCAAATAATGCTACCATTGTTTAGCTATGTATAAAACAATCTATGTATTGATTTCAAACTATGTGATGTAAATGCTACAAGCTTGGGGAAATGCTACATGCTTGGGTTTTATAAATGCTTAGAGGAAATGCTACATTCTTGGGAGTAATTCTGAATGCTCAAGGGCAATGCTATATGATCAATGATAATTCTGAATGCTCAGGGGTAATGCTACATGCTTAGGGAAAATAATTTAATTTCTTGCTTTTTTAATTAAAAATATGCTATAATTACAGAAAAGATTTAAACATGCATTTTTTATGTAGAGACTATTCCTAATAATTTTTATGCACCCCAAGGGGCAAGGTTGCTAATTGATCAAATATTTTCTATTTGGCATTTAATTTAAAATTTATCTATTTTAAACTATACTAGCTTAAATACATTGTGTTTATAATATGAAAAATTTTAGACAGAAGAATTTTTTAAGAATGGACCTTAGGACTATTGCCATATCTGTAATTATTTAAACTAGAGACCTAGTCCCTATGTATCTATGCTATATCCTTTAATAGAAGGCCTATAAAAAGTGAAACTTATCTATAATGGAAGAATAAATAAAATTAGCTTGAAGATTAACTACAAAATGTTTCAATGCTAAATTACCCAGATCACAACTTTATAAACTCGCTATGCTTTGCTCTGCTCAAAAATATTATGAAAGTATAATTATTTAGGCTAGACTATTTGATTACTTACTAATTAGTATACCAATTAATATTATTTACTCATTAGCACTACACTATCAGTCTATTTTGCATGGATCTTTTATTGGGTCTCATTTATATTAGCAGTGTAACTTGTTTGACAAGCATAAAGTTTTTTGTATATATCATGTTTAGCAAGGTGCTTTTTGTCATGTTAATTATAATAAAAACTTTCAAACTTTCAAAAACTTGGAATTTTAACTATAATTTAGCTTTACCATGCAGCTATCTTGTCTAATGGCTCATATATGCTAGCAGTATTGTTATCAAGTTTGGATTTGTATTTATACATATCCTAATTAAATTTAGGGGGATAACTTTATTCATTTTGTTTTGTTTTATGTATGCATTTGCATTGCATATCATTTTTTAATATCAGAATTTTCTTGGCTTCATTTATTGTCAGATATCTGGTGCAATTACTGAACCATGCTAAAGACACTCTGATCTATGAGTATATTCTCTACTCAATATATACTTCAAAGCCTAGTATTTAGTTTCTCCTAGCACAAAGCTTGCCATCAAGGCTCAACCTTGCCAATTTTTTTTCATTTAAATAAAATTCCCACAGCCCAGCTGGGCAGACTGATCCCCCACCGCCTGGACACCACGGCCGCTGCAACCGCACTGATAGCCTTGTTACACATTGGAGGCCAACCGGCTGAGCTCCAGCAAAGCTCTACAGAGTAGCGAAGCTGTCCATCATGGCTGGCCTGTATGGTCGCATCATGACGGCTGACCAGCTGGCCGCCAGCCAGGACTACGAGAACAACAAGCCTGGCGCGGCCGGCATGCTCATTTCGACGACGCCTCCGACCACCACCATCGCTGTCGCCGCCACCGCCACCTCTGCGGCCACTTCTGCAGCTAATTCGGCGACGCTGTTTTTGAGCAGCTCCTCCGACGCGATTAGTACCAGCTTCCACGCCTACGGCAGCATTTCGTCAGCTTCCATAGCCGGCGCCGCCTCGTCCGCCGCCGCCACTGACGCGTCGGCCAGCGGCGGCGCCGAGTCGGCGGGCGGCTGCCAACGTGACCCGGCGGAGCGGCCGCTCATCAAGCTGAGCTGTGGACTTATTAAAACCTATAAGACTATCAATGAAGTGAGCAAATGTTGACCCACTTACGCTTGTGTGATCCACCCTATGATGACCCACCATATAAAGACCAACCCAATTATGAACCACCGAATGATGACCCAGTTAAAAATGACCAACCATATGATGACCCACCCAATCATGACCCACCTAATGATGACCCATGACCCACCATATAACGACCCACCCGATGATGAACCACCCTATGACGACCCAGCTAAAAATGACCAACCCTATAATCAACACCCCTTAATGACCCACCCGATAAGGACACATTCCATGATGACTCACCCAATGGTGACCAACCCTTTGATGACCCGCCCTTACGCGAAGATACTTTATGCTGACCCACCCGCCCAACTACCGCCGCAGCACTACTACAAGAAGAAGCGCCGGCTGAAAGAGAGCACAGGCGCAGAAGCTGGCGACCCAGCTGACGCGGCCCAGCAAAAGAAGAAGAAGGTGCACAACGATGGCTACGACGATCAGAATCACGACTACGTGGTGCGGCCCGGCGAGGTCTGGTACGATCGCTACGAGGTGGCCAACCTAATTGGGCGAGGCAGCTTTGGGCAGGTTGTGAAAGCGCTGGACGTTCACGAACAGCAGTGGGTGGCCGTGAAGGTGATTAAGAACAAGAAGGCCTTCCTCAGCCAGGCCCAGGTGGAGGTCCGCCTGCTGGAGCTGATGAGCCAGCAGCCGGACTACGCCAACTTCATAGTCAGCCTGCGGCGTCATTTCATGTTCCGCAAGCACCTATTCCTTGTATTCGAGCTGCTGTCCTACAACCTGTACGACCTGTTGCGCAACACCAATTTCCGCGGCGTGTCCCTCAGCCTGACTAGAAAGTTCGGTCAGCAGCTGTGCGCGGCGTTGGAATTCCTGGCCAGACCGGAGCTGCAGATCATTCACTCGGATCTGAAGCCGGAGAACATCCTGCTGGTCAATCCCAAGCGGTCGGCTATTCGGATTATCGATTTCGGCAGCTCCTGCCAGTTGCACACCCGGATCTATCAGTACATCCAGTCCAGGTTCTACCGTTCGCCCGAAGTACTGCTGGGCATGGAGTACGGCCTACCGATCGACATGTGGTCCCTGGCCTGCATCCTGGTCGAGATGCACACGGGCGAGCCGCTCTTTGCCGGGCACAACGAGTTCGACCAGATGATGCGGCTAACGGAGACGCTTGGTATGGGCTTTTCTTCCTGCTTGTCCAATCATATTCTAACTATACTACTGGCAGTAGGACAAATTGAGTAGATTTTTACCATTCTTGCTTAATTCTAACCTCTAGCAAATAAGCGCCGAATTTTGATGATGCAATGTGTTGGTGGCTGCAGCTCATAGTCCAATGCTGTAGTTAGTGGCTGCAGCTCATAGTCCAATGCTGTAGTTAGTGGCTGCAGCTCATAGTCCAATGCTGTAGTTAGTGGCTGCAGCTCATAGTCCAATGCTGTAGTTGGTGGCTGCAGCTCATAGTCTTATGCTGTAGTTGGTGGCTGCAGCTCATAGTCTTATGCTGTAGTTGGTGGCTGTAGCTGATAGTCCAATGCTGTAGTTGGTGGCTGCAGCTCATAGTCTTATGCTGTAGTTGGTGGCTGTAGCTGATAGTCCAATGCTGTAGTTGGTGGCTGCAGCTCATAGTCTTATGCTGTAGTTGGTGGCTGTAGCTGATAGTCCAATGCTGTAGTTGGTGGCTGCAGCTCATAGTCTTATGCTGTAGTTGGTGGCTGTAGCTGATAGTCCAATGCTGTAGTTGGTGGCTGCAGCTCATAGTCTTATGCTGTAGTTGGTGGCTGTAGCTGATAGTCCAATGCTGTAGTTTGTGGCTGTAGCTGATAGTCCAATGCTGTAGTTTGTGGCTGTAGCTGATAGTCCAATGCTGTAGTTTGTGGCTGCAGCTGATAGTCCAATGCTGTAGTTGGTGGCTGTAGCTGATAGTCTAATGCTGTAGTTGGTGGCTGCAGCTCATAGTCTTATGCTGTAGTTGGTGGCTGTAGCTCATAGTCCAATGCTGTAGTTGGTGGCTGTAGCTGATAGTCTAATGCTGTAGTTGGTGGCTGCAGCTCATAGTCTTATGCTGTAGTTGGTGGCTGTAGCTCATAGTCCAATGCTGTAGTTGGTGGCTGTAGCGTATAGTCTTATGCTGTAGTTGGTGGCTGTAGCTCATACTCCAATGAGTTGGTGGCTGCTGTTAAAGTAATCACCAACTGATTTGTTTGTTAATGCCTTATCAATTTGGCTGTTGCTGCTCAGAGCTTGTTGAAACCCCATTTGCTCTCCTCACCGCTACACTTTTCGAACGCATCAAACGCAACCTCCGCACCTCATGCAGGCCTGCCGCCAACCTCGCTGCTGGATCAGGGCCGCAAGAGCGAGCGCTTCTTCGAGCGCCTTCCCGACGGGGCCGGCTACCAGCCCCGGCCCGCCAGCCTCAACGGCCTCGGCACCAGGCGGCCCGCCTACCTGCCTCCGGGCAGCCGGCAGCTTCTGCGCGACATTCTCGGCGCCGACATCGGCGGTCCAGGCGGACGGCGGCGCGGCGAGGCCGGACACGCGCCGGCCGACTATCACGTGTTCGCCGACTTCCTCGGCCGGGCGCTCACCTACGATCCCTGGCAGAGGATCCGGCCTAGTCAGGCGTTGCAGCATCGATTCTGTCGGCCGCCGCCTTCGTCGCCGCCGGGAACTTCCGGCTCTGGCGGGGCTGCTCGATAGACGGTTAGAAATTATCCTTGCTATTTTTATTGACGCATTGTGGATATCATTTTTGTAATATTTTATTCGCCTTCATTCAGTCTAAAATGCTGTTGGCTCCCAAGAATTTTTGTTCGAGCAAATAGTCCGGGTTTGCCATGGAATTCCCTCGGCTTTACCGTGGATTTCCTTGAGATTAGTGGATAAATGAAAAAAGTGGACCGCGCAAACTCTTATCGGGATGTTTTGTCTCGATGTGACGCGCAGTCATGTGTCGGATTTTACTATTCACTTTTTCTATTTGATTTACTGCTCGCCGAACTCTAAAACAAGATTGGCTTGCGTCTGCTATTGTTCAAGTTTGCTATTTTGTTGAGTCTCCTGCCTCATCGTTGCTTGTATTTCATTTTCCTTGTTGACCGATTGCCCAGTTTAACTAGCGCTATTTGCTCCGCTCTTGCTGTTGTTTCTTTCGCCCTCTTCTGCGCCGCCGGCCCCAATGGTCTGTCTGTCTGTCTGTCTGTATTCTGGCGCACTTTTGCTTTTGCATGTCGGCATAGATTATTTTAACCAAGCAGAACTGCAGTTGCTACTTGCGATGGCTGCCTTTTTTGTTAAATTTTCCTCTGGCAGTGAGCAAATTATTTTTTTGAAAGAAATCTCAGCCACTTTGCCGCTTTGTGGCCTCTTTGTTGTTATCCGTCTTGGTTTGACTTGTTAGCTAAACTTTTTGCCCGCATTCTTGAGCTCAGCTGCTTCTTCAGATTCGCTCCTTGACCTGTCTGTCTGTCTGTCTGTCTGTCTGTCTGTCTGTCTGTCTGTCTGTCTGTCTGTCTGTCTGTCTGTGTCTCTAACTAGAAATCCTACGCAATAAATTTTTGGATAATTTAGCAAAGGGTCTCAGATCTCTGACTGCCTGACTGACCCCCTTTGGTCTGTTTACAGTTATAGTCCTGTCCTGCAACTTAGCTCTCGCGGCTAACTTCTCAATTCTTCTCTTGTTGCCTTTTTTCCTTCTAAAAGCAGTTTATTTTTGCAGATTGAGCGCTTGCTGTTCCATAGAATTGAATTGGGACCGTCTTTACTCCAGCAGAAATGGCGCCTCCTGTCCTATTTGTTGCTGTATTTTTATTCAGTATGAAATGAATAGTCCCGGCCCGCTAGTCTCCGTGTATTTGTGCAATAAAGTACCGATGGCATGTGCGCGCACTCACAGCTTGTCACTTTTTACTCGTTAAGCATGTCCCCCTGCGACTTTTTTGCTTTTTATGTTACCTGCTCCCGCTGCAATAACAGAGCTCCGATCGGGAAGGGGGCCCAGGTACCTTGTGCCTGTAGGTTTATTTTTATTAGCGCGGTTATTTTTTATATATATCTGTATTGCTGTTTTTATCCGTTTTAACTAAGTCACGCTCGTTAAAGATTTTTGCCCCTAGAAGAAGAAAATCCGCTAATTTTGATCTGCTCAGAGAGTTAGTCAGAGAGACAGATTCACAGAGCGGACTGTCTCGTGTGCAATCTATCGGCGCCCATATATATTATTGAATACTTGTGCTCTTGCATTGCATGATACGCGCTTGTTTATCGTATTTCTTTATTTGATAATCAAACAGGCGATGCAATAATTCTAACTTTTTATTTGTTTGGGTTTTTAAACCCCTCTCTGAACTTTTCTCTGGGCGTTTTCGTCATTATACGAGTATAACTTATGTTGTTATATTAATGTTGTTCCGGCAGCAAAAGCTTTTCTTTTAGAAGAAAAATCGTGTTTTATGATTATAAGAATTTTTTACTCTGTTTGGTATTCTCTGCTTTTTGCTAGGGGCAAAACTTGCGCAATTAACAATTTGGCTTTTCCTCAAGTTATTATTTTCTTGTAACTCAAAATTGGCACAACTCACTATTGTGCCGGCAATTTTTTAAGCAAGCCAAAAAAGCCCGTCATTAGGTTTCGCGAGCTGTCGTTTTCAAAAAGAATCTTCTATTTAGTTTTAATATCTGTTATTAGTGGTGTATAAGAAGCATTGATTTGTTATAACATGCAACGAGCTCCAACAATGCGTCGCCCCTGTACCGTGTGGCACTATTTCCTAGTGTGTACTCTGTACTTTAATTTTTATTCCTTCTGGTCTGTTTCTCCGAGGAATAGTTTGTTTTGTGGAAGTTTATGATAGATCCAGATCTGCCCGTCCGTCTACCCTATCTCTGTGACCTCCCCTGCCCTGTCTACCCTCCATCTGTGGCCTCCCCTGCCCTGTCTACCCTCCATCTGTGACCTCCCCTGCCCTGTCTACCCTCCATCTGTGGCCTCCCCTGCCCTGTCTACCCTCCATCTGTGGCCTCCCCTGCCCTGTCTACCCTCCCTCCTTGGCCTCCCCTACCCTCCCTCCTTGGCCTCCCCTACCCTGTCTACCCTCCCTCCTTGGCCTCCCCTACCCTGTCTACCCTCCCTCTGTGGCCTCCCTTGTCTACCCTCTCTCTGTCTACCCTCCCTCCTTGGCCTCCCCTACCCTGTCTACCCTCCCTCTGTGGCCTCCCTTGTCTACCCTCTCTCTGTCTACCCTCCATCTGTGGCCTCCCCTCCCCTGTCTACCCAACCTTTGTGACCTCCAGCCTTCCTATTTTCTCCCTCTCTAAGTATAACCCAATCTCAGTAGTTAATATAAAGAAACTCTTAGCACGTGTCGGTTTTTTCGCAACTGCTCAAGCCACGCTTTATCCAATAGAACGAACATCTGCATGAGTGTAACCGGATGCGCCTGATGTATCTGCTAGCAGTACTGGGTACAATAAATAGTCCCTGCACTATTCTGTCAATGTTTGTACAGTTTATTGTGCCTCACTCGCTTCTCTATCGCTAATGTTCTCGATTTGCTTATGTAATTATAGTATATCTTATTTGCATAGATTCGTGCATAGACCGAACTGATATATACGTTATAAATATACAAATATATATAGTAAGGTAAGCCCGACCCTCGTTTAAAAGCTTGCGAAACTCTCTACGCAAATTGCTTTGCAAAGGAAGCATAAGAAATTAAATACTTCGTCTTTTGGCTTATTAAATTTTGTCATACTACTACTGCACTACTTATACTACTGCAGCTACTGCTACTCTTGTTATTGATGAGGAGCTTTCGTTTCTGTCTTCTCTTTCTCTTTTAGGGCGGAACCTGTACGAGTTCCACTAGCAGGGTGCTTCATCTCGGGACCTTCTGTTGCCTTCCTCGGCCGCAGTCGCTCTGGAGCCGAATCTCGGTTCTGCTCCGCTGCGGCTGTGGCTCCGCTTGCAAGGATGCTGCTGCTACAACCAAAATCTAGGCGATTATTTGCATACATTTGCGCATAAGTGTACTTTAAGTAGTAGGAACCGAACCATTTTGTCCAAAAAAATTTGGCTGCTCAATAAATTAAATAATAAATTTAGACACCCGACCTTTCAATCAGATGTACAGCTACGGCACAGCCGCAGCTAGTTGCGCGGCGCATCCGAGGGCTGTGTACAGCTGCTCAGTCTTGACGGGCTGGAGGGGCCGCAGAACCCACTCAAAATTTACCCAGCTCAAACGGGTACCCGATCTCAGCTGGGTGGACTGAAGCAATGCGGGATTAAGTGCCTTGCTCAAGGGCACACATTGTCTCCTAGGGCCGGGACTCGAACCCACGACCTTCCGGTCATGAGGCAGGCGCCCTAGCCACTAGGCTACAACTCCTCTGGCTGGTCAGCTTAGGGTGATAAAAGCTCGCTCGGCCAGCCTATCTTAGCCAACAAAACGGCCTGTTTTCCTGGAAAGCGCTGCGGTTCCGAAACATCGTATTCCCAAACTGGGACTTTTAACTGAACATTAAATTCTTGACAGCTCAAGTGAATTTTTATTATCTATTGTTACTGTTCACAATTTACACTCTATTAATGGCTACCTTATCATACTCAAGGAGCATCGATGTTAAGGAAATAGAATTCTGCTTATTGAGGGATCGAACTCGGGACCTTCGCACCTTGAAATCACGGTGCTCTAACCAACTGAGCTCTGGTCCATAGCCCGGAATTCCAGCGGGCTGAACGCATGCAGTCAGTCTATCAACTTCCTCATGGAACATTGCTTTGGTATTTGATTCAGCGCAGCCATTAGTTTTGTAAGCAATTGCAGCAAATGACAGAAAAATCGATTTCAGCCAGACACGGAGCTGCATATTCACTCGTAATCTCAATCACCCAACTGTCTGTCCTGGTTGCAATGCTTCCGCTTCTGGGCTCATGCAAAGGGGAAGTGAGTTCCGTACAGAAAAGATGATGACGTGCATTTAAAGCTTCAGCACTTCTGCAAAATCCCGAGTCTTAGCCCTCTGCCTAGGTATGGTTAGTGACAGCTCTGGAAGACTGGAAAATTTACTGCCTGTTTCCCAAAAACATCAGTCAAGGCTTCTCTAAAGCTCCTTGTCAGGCTCCTTGATGCGTCTGTGCGCTCTGCTGCAGCTGCTGTGGGTGTCGGCCGTGCTGTCCCAGTCGTGCAGCGGCCCCAGCAAAGCCAAATTTCACCAAACTACCGGACTGGACTGCGTGAGCTCCGAGTTCACTCGAGCTGTGTCGAGTCTGTGCGCTCCAATCGAGTGCATTCTGGTCTGTGCTCAAGTGGAACGGTACCAGGCCTTCAGGCTGATGACGAGCGGCGGCGTCTGTGAGTGCAAGCTGTTCGTGTTCGATGCGTGCAGTCACCGCGTGCAGGCTGTGCCGAGCTGCACCAACCTGGTCAGCGTGTACGTGAGGTCTGTGGCTGGCGCTCCTCCGGGTCGCCTGTGTCCGTCCGGATACCAGCACACGAGGTTCGGCACTTCGTACAAGGTGGTCACGTCGGCCACTCTCAGCTGGAACGGTGCGAACGAGACCTGCAATGCGGATGCTGGACTGACGAAGTTCGCTGACGCAATCGATCTTGATGAAGCTGAGTACCTGGCAGAGGCATTACGAATGCCAAGTCTGACTGGCTGTGGACCGGCTGCAACGTGGCTGTGGACCCGAGCGTGTGGCACTCGGGTGAGCCGAATGACGCAGCGCTACTTGGGTGCGCCGTTCTTTGGCACAGTCATCATAGCGGCGGTGTGGATGACTATGTTTGCAGCACCAGTCAGCGCTACATCTGCGAGTACCAGTCGGTGTTCTGACACTGTTCATCGTCTCTTAAATTGAGTTAGCTACAATACTAAAATCTTTCTGCTATAATTGCTTCAAGGACAAGTTAAGAAAGTCTTGAATGAGCGGTCTTGATGTACATTTAGCGCTAAATAATCAATATACAGCAGTCTAGTGGAACCCGAATGTACTTTAATTGATCCAGAATCAATATGGAGCAGTTCGATGGTATCCAAATGTGTGTTACTTGATTGAGAATTTGCGAAGACACGAGTAATTATAGCGATTCGGGTGAAAATAACTTCGTTAAGAATCGTATTTATTGCTCATTCCTAACAACTAGGCTACAGCTCCTCAAACCGCAAGCGGACGTCCTGCAGTCGTTGCAGTGTTTTAGTAAGTGAACTTACCGTGTCCCTTGCATTGAGTGAGCTTCTCTGAATCCTAGGAGGTTCGGCCTATAGATAGTTGCTTTCTTGAAAAGTCTGACGACTTTCTTGTAATCATCTCAACATTTCCCAACAAAATATTTACTATCCTAATTCCATGTTCTCACGGTGCTTAACCTCAAACTCCGATCGCGATCCATCTCCGCGGGTTCCATTATTGATTTCCAATCCAACTCTATAGATCTGTGTCCTCATTTACAGTCGCATAACTCTTACCCTTTGAGCAGCGATCTCAGCTTACACTGAGAGCCTTTAAAATTTCCCTGTTACACTACTTTTCAGAAACTGGCGAGTAGTGAGAAATGAACACTTCTTTAAATGGGCGAAATATAGTGCATTGGCGGAAATGGTATTTCGCTTATCAAACATTTTAAACTTTGTCTTAAGCGCTCATGCAGCACGGGGATTGGCTTCAATACTCAGACTGATTCGCAATAATTAATTTCGCACCGGTTTCTATCACACCTGTCTCTCAGATCCTTGTCTTTTTGGGCAAAATTCTGCATCCACCATGCCAATTGTTTCGTGCCAGCTTCCTTTCTGCTATGAATTCCCGATTCCAGCGCAAACATGCTTCAGTTTGCGACCAGCTTGTATTGCCATTGACCCAGTGACTGCAACTGGGCGCTCACCAGTGCAAATATGAGGGTAAAATAGCAATTAAGACTATGCGAAGCAAAAGCAAGATTCATCAGCTGCTGCATTTGCTCCGGTTTAGTGTTACTCGCTGGGAAAATAATGAGACATAAGGCCAATTCGTTTAGCTCTGAGACAAAATACACTTAGCAAACAAAAAACTATCGATAGATAAATAGATAGATAGATAGATAGATAGATAGATAGATAGATAGATAGATAGATAGATAGATAGATAGATAGATAGATAGATAGATAGATAGATAGATAGATAGATAGATAGATAGATAGATAGATAGATAGATAGATAGATAGATAGATAGATAGATAGATAGATAGATAGATAGATAGATAGATAGATAGATAGATAGATAGATAGATAGATAGATAGATAGATAGATAGATAGATAGATAGATAGATAGATAGATAGATAGATAGATAGATAGATAGATAGATAGATAGATAGATAGATAGATAGATAGATAAATAGATAGATAGATAGATAGATAGATAGATAGATAGATAGATAGATAGATAGATAGATAGATAAATAGATAGATAGATAGATAGATAGATAGATAGATAGATAGATAGATAGATAGATAGATAGATAGATAGATAGATAGATAGATAGATAGATAGATAGATAGATAGATAGATAGATAGATAGATAGATAGATAGATAGATAGATAAATAGATAGATAGATAGATAGATAGATAGATAGATAGATAGATAGATAGATAGATAGATAGATAGATAGATAGATAGATAGATAGATAGATAGATAGATAGATAGATAGATAGATAGATAGATAGATAGATAGATAGATAGATAGATAGATAGATAGATAGATAGATAGATAGATAGATAGATAGATAGATAGATAGATAGATAGATAGATAGATAGATAGATAGATAGATAGATAGATAGATAGATAGATAGATAGATAGATAGATAGATAGATAGATAGATAGATAGATAGATAGATAGATAGATAGATAGATAGATAGATAGATAGATAGATAGATAGATAGATAGATAGATAGATAGATAGATAGATAGATAGATGGATGTGTAGATATGAATATGATAGATGGCACCGAAAAATGCACAAAAGCTGTGGGATAAAACTTGAGGTTGCTGAAAGCGCCCATCTAACCCGCTCGCACCCGCTCTAACTGGTCGAAAGCTCCGTAGCAACGCTGAGTGGCCCGGTCCCTGAACCAGTCATCAGTTTGCATCCCATTTCAAGGTTTCACTTGTTCCCGTATTTTCTGACAGCAAGCCTTTCTTGAAGGTGCCTGCAGCTGCAGTCTGACACGGCACCGATGCACCTGTTCCCTCTGCTGCAGCTGCTGTGGGTGTCGGCCGTGCTGTCCCAGTCGTGCAGCGGCCCCAGCAAAGCCAAATTTCACCAAACTACCGGACTGGACTGCGTGAGCTCCGAGTTCACTCGAGCTGTGTCGAGTCTGTGCGCTCCAATCGAGTGCAGTCTGGTCTGTGCTCAAGTGGAACGGTGCCAGGCCTTCAGGCTGATGACGAGCGGCGGCGTCTGTGAGTGCAAGCTGTTCGTGTTCGATGCGTGCAGTCACCGCGTGCAGGCTGTGCCGAGCTGCACCAACCTGGTCAGCGTGTACGTGAGGTCTGTGGCTGGCGCTCCTCAGGGTCGCCTGTGTCCGTCCGGATACCAGCACACGAGGTTCGGCACTTCGTACAAGGTGGTCACGTCGGCCACTCTCAGCTGGAACGGTGCGAACGAGACCTGCAATGCGGATGCTGGACTGACGAAGTTCGCTGACGCAATCGATCTTGATGAAGCTGAGTACCTGGCAGAGGCATTACGAATGCCAAGTCTACCTGGCTGTGGACCGGCTGCAACGTGGCTGTGGACCCGAGCGTGTGGCACTCGGGTGAGCCGAATGACGCAGCGCTACTTGGGTGCGCCGTTCTTTGGCACAGTCATCATAGCGGCGGTGTGGATGACTATGTTTGCAGCACCAGTCAGCGCTACATCTGCGAGTACCAGTCGGTGTTCTGACACTGTTCATCGTCTCTTAAATTGAGTTAGCTACAATACTAAAATCTTTCTGCTATAATTGCTTCAAGGACAAGTTAAGAAAGTCTTGAATGAGCGGTCTTGATGTACATTTAGCGCTAAATAATCAATATACAGCAGTCTAGTGGAACCCGAATGTACTTTAATTGATCCAGAATCAATATGGAGCAGTTCGATGGTATCCAAATGTGTGTTACTTGATTGAGAATTTGCGAAGACACGAGTAATTATAGCGATTCGGGTGAAAATAACTTCGTTAAGAATCGTATTTATTGCTCATTCCTAACAACTAGGCTACAGCTCCTCAAACCGCAAGCGGACGTCCTGCAGTCGTTGCAGTGTTTTAGTAAGTGAACTTACCGTGTCCCTTGCATTGAGTGAGCTTCTCTGAATCCTAGGAGGTTCGGCCTATAGATAGTTGCTTTCTTGAAAAGTCTGACGACTTTCTTGTAATCATCTCAACATTTCCCAACAAAATATTTACTATCCTAATTCCATGTTCTCACGGTGCTTAACCTCAAACTCCGATCGCGATCCATCTCCGCGGGTTCCATTATTGATTTCCAATCCAACTCTATAGATCTGTGTCCTCATTTACAGTCGCATAACTCTTACCCTTTGAGCAGCGATCTCAGCTTACACTGAGAGCCTTTAAAATTTCCCTGTTACACTACTTTTCAGAAACTGGCGAGTAGTGAGAAATGAACACTTCTTTAAATGGGCGAAATATAGTGCATTGGCGGAAATGGTATTTCGCTTATCAAACATTTTAAACTTTGTCTTAAGCGCTCATGCAGCACGGGGATTGGCTTCAATACTCAGACTGATTCGCAATAATTAATTTCGCACCGGTTTCTATCACACCTGTCTCTCAGATCCTTGTCTTTTTGGGCAAAATTCTGCATCCACCATGCCAATTGTTTCGTGCCAGCTTCCTTTCTGCTATGAATTCCCGATTCCAGCGCAAACATGCTTCAGTTTGCGACCAGCTTGTATTGCCATTGACCCAGTGACTGCAACTGGGCGCTCACCAGTGCAAATATGAGGGTAAAATAGCAATTAAGACTATGCGAAGCAAAAGCAAGATTCATCAGCTGCTGCATTTGCTCCGGTTTAGTGTTACTCGCTGGGAAAATAATGAGACATAAGGCCAATTCGTTTAGCTCTGAGACAAAATACACTTAGCAAACAAAAAACTATCGATAGATAGATAGATAGATAGATAGATAGATAGATAGATAGATAGATAGATAGATAGATAGATAGATAGATAGATAGATAGATAGATAGATAGATAGATAGATAGATAGATAGATAGATAGATAGATAGATAGATAGATAGATAGATAGATAGATAGATAGATAGATAGATAGATAGATAGATAGATAGATAGATAGATAGATAGATAGATAGATAGATAGATAAATAGATAGATAGATAGATAGATAGATAGATAGATAGATAGATAGATAGATAGATAGATAGATAGATAGATAGATAGATAGATAGATAGATAGATAGATAGATAGATAGATAGATAGATAGATAGATAGATAAATAGATAGATAGATAGATAGATAGATAGATAGATAGATAGATAGATAGATAGATAGATAGATAGATAGATAGATAGATAGATAGATAGATAGATAGATAGATAGATAGATAGATAGATAGATAGATAGATAGATAGATAGATAGATAGATAGATAGATAGATAGATAGATAGATAGATAGATAGATAGATAGATAGATAGATAGATAGATAGATAGATAGATAGATAGATAGATAGATAGATAGATAGATAGATAGATAGATAGATAGATAGATAGATAGATAGATAGATAGATAGATAGATAGATAGATAGATAGATAGATAGATAGATAGATAGATAGATAGATAGATAGATAGATAGATAGATAGATAGATAGATAGATAGATAGATAGATAGATAGATAGATAGATAGATAGATAGATAGATAGATAGATAGATAGATAGATAGATAGATAGATAGATAGATGGATGTGTAGATATGAATATGATAGATGGCACCGAAAAATGCACAAAAGCTGTGGGATAAAACTTGAGGTTGCTGAAAGCGCCCATCTAACCCGCTCGCACCCGCTCTAACTGGTCGAAAGCTCCGTAGCAACGCTGAGTGGCCCGGTCCCTGAACCAGTCATCAGTTTGCATCCCATTTCAAGGTTTCACTTGTTCCCGTATTTTCTGACAGCAAGCCTTTCTTGAAGGTGCCTGCAGCTGCAGTCTGACACGGCACCGATGCACCTGTTCCCTCTGCTGCAGCTGCTGTGGGTGTCGGCCGTGCTGTCCCAGTCGTGCAGCGGCCCCAGCAAAGCCAAATTTCACCAAACTACCGGACTGGACTGCGTGAGCTCCGAGTTCACTCGAGCTGTGTCGAGTCTGTGCGCTCCAATCGAGTGCAGTCTGGTCTGTGCTCAAGTGGAACGGTGCCAGGCCTTCAGGCTGATGACGAGCGGCGGCGTCTGTGAGTGCAAGCTGTTCGTGTTCGATGCGTGCAGTCACCGCGTGCAGGCTGTGCCGAGCTGCACCAACCTGGTCAGCGTGTACGTGAGGTCTGTGGCTGGCGCTCCTCAGGGTCGCCTGTGTCCGTCCGGATACCAGCACACGAGGTTCGGCACTTCGTACAAGGTGGTCACGTCGGCCACTCTCAGCTGGAACGGTGCGAACGAGACCTGCAATGCGGATGCTGGACTGACGAAGTTCGCTGACGCAATCGATCTTGATGAAGCTGAGTACCTGGCAGAGGCATTACGAATGCCAAGTCTACCTGGCTGTGGACCGGCTGCAACGTGGCTGTGGACCCGAGCGTGTGGCACTCGGGTGAGCCGAATGACGCAGCGCTACTTGGGTGCGCCGTTCTTTGGCACAGTCATCATAGCGGCGGTGTGGATGACTATGTTTGCAGCACCAGTCAGCGCTACATCTGCGAGTACCAGTCGGTGTTCTGACACTGTTCATCGTCTCTTAAATTGAGTTAGCTACAATACTAAAATCTTTCTGCTATAATTGCTTCAAGGACAAGTTAAGAAAGTCTTGAATGAGCGGTCTTGATGTACATTTAGCGCTAAATAATCAATATACAGCAGTCTAGTGGAACCCGAATGTACTTTAATTGATCCAGAATCAATATGGAGCAGTTCGATGGTATCCAAATGTGTGTTACTTGATTGAGAATTTGCGAAGACACGAGTAATTATAGCGATTCGGGTGAAAATAACTTCGTTAAGAATCGTATTTATTGCTCATTCCTAACAACTAGGCTACAGCTCCTCAAACCGCAAGCGGACGTCCTGCAGTCGTTGCAGTGTTTTAGTAAGTGAACTTACCGTGTCCCTTGCATTGAGTGAGCTTCTCTGAATCCTAGGAGGTTCGGCCTATAGATAGTTGCTTTCTTGAAAAGTCTGACGACTTTCTTGTAATCATCTCAACATTTCCCAACAAAATATTTACTATCCTAATTCCATGTTCTCACGGTGCTTAACCTCAAACTCCGATCGCGATCCATCTCTGCGGGTTCCATTATTGATTTCCAATCCAACTCTATAGATCTGTGTCCTCATTTACAGTCGCATAACTCTTACCCTTTGAGCAGCGATCTCAGCTTACACTGAGAGCCTTTAAAATTTCCCTGTTACACTACTTTTCAGAAACTGGCGAGTAGTGAGAAATGAACACTTCTTTAAATGGGCGAAATATAGTGCATTGGCGGAAATGGTATTTCGCTTATCAAACATTTTAAACTTTGCCTTAAGCGCTCATGCAGCACGGGGATTGGCTTCAATACTCAGACTGATTCGCAATAATTAATTTCGCACCGGTTTCTATCACACCTGTCTCTCAGATCCTTGTCTTTTTGGGCAAAATTCTGCATCCACCATGCCAATTGTTTCGTGCCAGCTTCCTTTCTGCTATGAATTCCCGATTCCAGCGCAAACATGCTTCAGTTTGCGACCAGCTTGTATTGCCATTGACCCAGTGACTGCAACTGGGCGCTCACCAGTGCAAATATGAGGGTAAAATAGCAATTAAGACTATGCGAAGCAAAAGCAAGATTCATCAGCTGCTGCATTTGCTCCGGTTTAGTGTTACTCGCTGGGAAAATAATGAGACATAAGGCCAATTCGTTTAGCTCTGAGACAAAATACACTTAGCAAACAAAAAACTATCGATAGATAAATAGATAGATAGATAGATAGATAGATAGATAGATAGATAGATAGATAGATAGATAGATAGATAGATAGATAGATAGATAGATAGATAGATAGATAGATAGATAGATAGATAGATAGATAGATAGATAGATAGATAGATAGATAGATAGATAGATAGATAGATAGATAGATAGATAGATAGATAGATAGATAGATAGATAGATAGATAGATAGATAGATAGATAGATAGATAGATAGATAGATAGATAGATAGATAGATAGATAGATAGATAGATAGATAGATAGATAGATAGATAGATAGATAGATAGATAGATAGATAGATAGATAGATAGATAGATAGATAGATAGATAGATAGATAGATAGATAGATAGATAGATAGATAGATAGATAGATAGATAGATAGATAGATAGATAGATAGATAGATAGATAAATAGATAGATAGATAGATAGATAGATAGATAGATAGATAGATAGATAGATAGATAGATAAATAGATAGATAGATAGATAGATAGATAGATAGATAGATAGATAGATAGATAGATAGATAGATAGATAGATAGATAGATAGATAGATAGATAGATAGATAGATAGATAGATAGATAGATAGATAGATAGATAGATAAATAGATAGATAGATAGATAGATAGATAGATAGATAGATAGATAGATAGATAGATAGATAGATAGATAGATAGATAGATAGATAGATAGATAGATAGATAGATAGATAGATAGATAGATAGATAGATAGATAGATAGATAGATAGATAGATAGATAGATAGATAGATAGATAGATAGATAGATAGATAGATAGATAGATAGATAGATAGATAGATAGATAGATAGATAGATAGATAGATAGATAGATAGATAGATAGATAGATAGATAGATAGATAGATAGATAGATAGATAGATAGATAGATAGATAGATAGATAGATAGATAGATAGATAGATAGATAGATAGATAGATAGATAGATAGATAGATAGATAGATAGATGGATGTGTAGATATGAATATGATAGATGGCACCGAAAAATGCACAAAAGCTGTGGGATAAAACTTGAGGTTGCTGAAAGCGCCCATCTAACCCGCTCGCACCCGCTCTAACTGGTCGAAAGCTCCGTAGCAACGCTGAGTGGCCCGGTCCCTGAACCAGTCATCAGTTTGCATCCCATTTCAAGGTTTCACTTGTTCCCGTATTTTCTGACAGCAAGCCTTTCTTGAAGGTGCCTGCAGCTGCAGTCTGACACGGCACCGATGCACCTGTTCCCTCTGCTGCAGCTGCTGTGGGTGTCGGCCGTGCTGTCCCAGTCGTGCAGCGGCCCCAGCAAAGCCAAATTTCACCAAACTACCGGACTGGACTGCGTGAGCTCCGAGTTCACTCGAGCTGTGTCGAGTCTGTGCGCTCCAATCGAGTGCAGTCTGGTCTGTGCTCAAGTGGAACGGTGCCAGGCCTTCAGGCTGATGACGAGCGGCGGCGTCTGTGAGTGCAAGCTGTTCGTGTTCGATGCGTGCAGTCACCGCGTGCAGGCTGTGCCGAGCTGCACCAACCTGGTCAGCGTGTACGTGAGGTCTGTGGCTGGCGCTCCTCAGGGTCGCCTGTGTCCGTCCGGATACCAGCACACGAGGTTCGGCACTTCGTACAAGGTGGTCACGTCGGCCACTCTCAGCTGGAACGGTGCGAACGAGACCTGCAATGCGGATGCTGGACTGACGAAGTTCGCTGACGCAATCGATCTTGATGAAGCTGAGTACCTGGCAGAGGCATTACGAATGCCAAGTCTACCTGGCTGTGGACCGGCTGCAACGTGGCTGTGGACCCGAGCGTGTGGCACTCGGGTGAGCCGAATGACGCAGCGCTACTTGGGTGCGCCGTTCTTTGGCACAGTCATCATAGCGGCGGTGTGGATGACTATGTTTGCAGCACCAGTCAGCGCTACATCTGCGAGTACCAGTCGGTGTTCTGACACTGTTCATCGTCTCTTAAATTGAGTTAGCTACAATACTAAAATCTTTCTGCTATAATTGCTTCAAGGACAAGTTAAGAAAGTCTTGAATGAGCGGTCTTGATGTACATTTAGCGCTAAATAATCAATATACAGCAGTCTAGTGGAACCCGAATGTACTTTAATTGATCCAGAATCAATATGGAGCAGTTCGATGGTATCCAAATGTGTGTTACTTGATTGAGAATTTGCGAAGACACGAGTAATTATAGCGATTCGGGTGAAAATAACTTCGTTAAGAATCGTATTTATTGCTCATTCCTAACAACTAGGCTACAGCTCCTCAAACCGCAAGCGGACGTCCTGCAGTCGTTGCAGTGTTTTAGTAAGTGAACTTACCGTGTCCCTTGCATTGAGTGAGCTTCTCTGAATCCTAGGAGGTTCGGCCTATAGATAGTTGCTTTCTTGAAAAGTCTGACGACTTTCTTGTAATCATCTCAACATTTCCCAACAAAATATTTACTATCCTAATTCCATGTTCTCACGGTGCTTAACCTCAAACTCCGATCGCGATCCATCTCCGCGGGTTCCATTATTGATTTCCAATCCAACTCTATAGATCTGTGTCCTCATTTACAGTCGCATAACTCTTACCCTTTGAGCAGCGATCTCAGCTTACACTGAGAGCCTTTAAAATTTCCCTGTTACACTACTTTTCAGAAACTGGCGAGTAGTGAGAAATGAACACTTCTTTAAATGGGCGAAATATAGTGCATTGGCGGAAATGGTATTTCGCTTATCAAACATTTTAAACTTTGTCTTAAGCGCTCATGCAGCACGGGGATTGGCTTCAATACTCAGACTGATTCGCAATAATTAATTTCGCACCGGTTTCTATCACACCTGTCTCTCAGATCCTTGTCTTTTTGGGCAAAATTCTGCATCCACCATGCCAATTGTTTCGTGCCAGCTTCCTTTCTGCTATGAATTCCCGATTCCAGCGCAAACATGCTTCAGTTTGCGACCAGCTTGTATTGCCATTGACCCAGTGACTGCAACTGGGCGCTCACCAGTGCAAATATGAGGGTAAAATAGCAATTAAGACTATGCGAAGCAAAAGCAAGATTCATCAGCTGCTGCATTTGCTCCGGTTTAGTGTTACTCGCTGGGAAAATAATGAGACATAAGGCCAATTCGTTTAGCTCTGAGACAAAATACACTTAGCAAACAAAAAACTATCGATAGATAAATAGATAGATAGATAGATAGATAGATAGATAGATAGATAGATAGATAGATAGATAGATAGATAGATAGATAGATAGATAGATAGATAGATAGATAGATAGATAGATAGATAGATAGATAGATAGATAGATAGATAGATAGATAGATAGATAGATAGATAGATAGATAGATAGATAGATAGATAGATAGATAGATAGATAGATAGATAGATAGATAGATAGATAGATAGATAGATAGATAGATAGATAGATAGATAGATAGATAGATAGATAGATAGATAGATAGATAGATAGATAGATAGATAGATAGATAGATAGATAGATAGATAGATAGATAGATAGATAGATAGATGGATGTGTAGATATGAATATGATAGATGGCACCGAAAAATGCACAAAAGCTGTGGGATAAAACTTGAGGTTGCTGAAAGCGCCCATCTAACCCGCTCGCACCCGCTCTAACTGGTCGAAAGCTCCGTAGCAACGCTGAGTGGCCCGGTCCCTGAACCAGTCATCAGTTTGCATCCCATTTCAAGGTTTCACTTGTTCCCGTATTTTCTGACAGCAAGCCTTTCTTGAAGGTGCCTGCAGCTGCAGTCTGACACGGCACCGATGCACCTGTTCCCTCTGCTGCAGCTGCTGTGGGTGTCGGCCGTGCTGTCCCAGTCGTGCAGCGGCCCCAGCAAAGCCAAATTTCACCAAACTACCGGACTGGACTGCGTGAGCTCCGAGTTCACTCGAGCTGTGTCGAGTCTGTGCGCTCCAATCGAGTGCAGTCTGGTCTGTGCTCAAGTGGAACGGTGCCAGGCCTTCAGGCTGATGACGAGCGGCGGCGTCTGTGAGTGCAAGCTGTTCGTGTTCGATGCGTGCAGTCACCGCGTGCAGGCTGTGCCGAGCTGCACCAACCTGGTCAGCGTGTACGTGAGGTCTGTGGCTGGCGCTCCTCAGGGTCGCCTGTGTCCGTCCGGATACCAGCACACGAGGTTCGGCACTTCGTACAAGGTGGTCACGTCGGCCACTCTCAGCTGGAACGGTGCGAACGAGACCTGCAATGCGGATGCTGGACTGACGAAGTTCGCTGACGCAATCGATCTTGATGAAGCTGAGTACCTGGCAGAGGCATTACGAATGCCAAGTCTACCTGGCTGTGGACCGGCTGCAACGTGGCTGTGGACCCGAGCGTGTGGCACTCGGGTGAGCCGAATGACGCAGCGCTACTTGGGTGCGCCGTTCTTTGGCACAGTCATCATAGCGGCGGTGTGGATGACTATGTTTGCAGCACCAGTCAGCGCTACATCTGCGAGTACCAGTCGGTGTTCTGACACTGTTCATCGTCTCTTAAATTGAGTTAGCTACAATACTAAAATCTTTCTGCTATAATTGCTTCAAGGACAAGTTAAGAAAGTCTTGAATGAGCGGTCTTGATGTACATTTAGCGCTAAATAATCAATATACAGCAGTCTAGTGGAACCCGAATGTACTTTAATTGATCCAGAATCAATATGGAGCAGTTCGATGGTATCCAAATGTGTGTTACTTGATTGAGAATTTGCGAAGACACGAGTAATTATAGCGATTCGGGTGAAAATAACTTCGTTAAGAATCGTATTTATTGCTCATTCCTAACAACTAGGCTACAGCTCCTCAAACCGCAAGCGGACGTCCTGCAGTCGTTGCAGTGTTTTAGTAAGTGAACTTACCGTGTCCCTTGCATTGAGTGAGCTTCTCTGAATCCTAGGAGGTTCGGCCTATAGATAGTTGCTTTCTTGAAAAGTCTGACGACTTTCTTGTAATCATCTCAACATTTCCCAACAAAATATTTACTATCCTAATTCCATGTTCTCACGGTGCTTAACCTCAAACTCCGATCGCGATCCATCTCTGCGGGTTCCATTATTGATTTCCAATCCAACTCTATAGATCTGTGTCCTCATTTACAGTCGCATAACTCTTACCCTTTGAGCAGCGATCTCAGCTTACACTGAGAGCCTTTAAAATTTCCCTGTTACACTACTTTTCAGAAACTGGCGAGTAGTGAGAAATGAACACTTCTTTAAATGGGCGAAATATAGTGCATTGGCGGAAATGGTATTTCGCTTATCAAACATTTTAAACTTTGCCTTAAGCGCTCATGCAGCACGGGGATTGGCTTCAATACTCAGACTGATTCGCAATAATTAATTTCGCACCGGTTTCTATCACACCTGTCTCTCAGATCCTTGTCTTTTTGGGCAAAATTCTGCATCCACCATGCCAATTGTTTCGTGCCAGCTTCCTTTCTGCTATGAATTCCCGATTCCAGCGCAAACATGCTTCAGTTTGCGACCAGCTTGTATTGCCATTGACCCAGTGACTGCAACTGGGCGCTCACCAGTGCAAATATGAGGGTAAAATAGCAATTAAGACTATGCGAAGCAAAAGCAAGATTCATCAGCTGCTGCATTTGCTCCGGTTTAGTGTTACTCGCTGGGAAAATAATGAGACATAAGGCCAATTCGTTTAGCTCTGAGACAAAATACACTTAGCAAACAAAAAACTATCGATAGATAAATAGATAGATAGATAGATAGATAGATAGATAGATAGATAGATAGATAGATAGATAGATAGATAGATAGATAGATAGATAGATAGATAGATAGATAGATAGATAGATAGATAGATAGATAGATAGATAGATAGATAGATAGATAGATAGATAGATAGATAGATAGATAGATAGATAGATAGATAGATAGATAGATAGATAGATAGATAGATAGATAGATAGATAGATAGATAGATAGATAGATAGATAGATAGATAGATAGATAGATAGATAGATAGATAGATAGATAGATAGATAGATAGATAGATAGATAGATAGATGGATGTGTAGATATGAATATGATAGATGGCACCGAAAAATGCACAAAAGCTGTGGGATAAAACTTGAGGTTGCTGAAAGCGCCCATCTAACCCGCTCGCACCCGCTCTAACTGGTCGAAAGCTCCGTAGCAACGCTGAGTGGCCCGGTCCCTGAACCAGTCATCAGTTTGCATCCCATTTCAAGGTTTCACTTGTTCCCGTATTTTCTGACAGCAAGCCTTTCTTGAAGGTGCCTGCAGCTGCAGTCTGACACGGCACCGATGCACCTGTTCCCTCTGCTGCAGCTGCTGTGGGTGTCGGCCGTGCTGTCCCAGTCGTGCAGCGGCCCCAGCAAAGCCAAATTTCACCAAACTACCGGACTGGACTGCGTGAGCTCCGAGTTCACTCGAGCTGTGTCGAGTCTGTGCGCTCCAATCGAGTGCAGTCTGGTCTGTGCTCAAGTGGAACGGTGCCAGGCCTTCAGGCTGATGACGAGCGGCGGCGTCTGTGAGTGCAAGCTGTTCGTGTTCGATGCGTGCAGTCACCGCGTGCAGGCTGTGCCGAGCTGCACCAACCTGGTCAGCGTGTACGTGAGGTCTGTGGCTGGCGCTCCTCAGGGTCGCCTGTGTCCGTCCGGATACCAGCACACGAGGTTCGGCACTTCGTACAAGGTGGTCACGTCGGCCACTCTCAGCTGGAACGGTGCGAACGAGACCTGCAATGCGGATGCTGGACTGACGAAGTTCGCTGACGCAATCGATCTTGATGAAGCTGAGTACCTGGCAGAGGCATTACGAATGCCAAGTCTACCTGGCTGTGGACCGGCTGCAACGTGGCTGTGGACCCGAGCGTGTGGCACTCGGGTGAGCCGAATGACGCAGCGCTACTTGGGTGCGCCGTTCTTTGGCACAGTCATCATAGCGGCGGTGTGGATGACTATGTTTGCAGCACCAGTCAGCGCTACATCTGCGAGTACCAGTCGGTGTTCTGACACTGTTCATCGTCTCTTAAATTGAGTTAGCTACAATACTAAAATCTTTCTGCTATAATTGCTTCAAGGACAAGTTAAGAAAGTCTTGAATGAGCGGTCTTGATGTACATTTAGCGCTAAATAATCAATATACAGCAGTCTAGTGGAACCCGAATGTACTTTAATTGATCCAGAATCAATATGGAGCAGTTCGATGGTATCCAAATGTGTGTTACTTGATTGAGAATTTGCGAAGACACGAGTAATTATAGCGATTCGGGTGAAAATAACTTCGTTAAGAATCGTATTTATTGCTCATTCCTAACAACTAGGCTACAGCTCCTCAAACCGCAAGCGGACGTCCTGCAGTCGTTGCAGTGTTTTAGTAAGTGAACTTACCGTGTCCCTTGCATTGAGTGAGCTTCTCTGAATCCTAGGAGGTTCGGCCTATAGATAGTTGCTTTCTTGAAAAGTCTGACGACTTTCTTGTAATCATCTCAACATTTCCCAACAAAATATTTACTATCCTAATTCCATGTTCTCACGGTGCTTAACCTCAAACTCCGATCGCGATCCATCTCCGCGGGTTCCATTATTGATTTCCAATCCAACTCTATAGATCTGTGTCCTCATTTACAGTCGCATAACTCTTACCCTTTGAGCAGCGATCTCAGCTTACACTGAGAGCCTTTAAAATTTCCCTGTTACACTACTTTTCAGAAACTGGCGAGTAGTGAGAAATGAACACTTCTTTAAATGGGCGAAATATAGTGCATTGGCGGAAATGGTATTTCGCTTATCAAACATTTTAAACTTTGTCTTAAGCGCTCATGCAGCACGGGGATTGGCTTCAATACTCAGACTGATTCGCAATAATTAATTTCGCACCGGTTTCTATCACACCTGTCTCTCAGATCCTTGTCTTTTTGGGCAAAATTCTGCATCCACCATGCCAATTGTTTCGTGCCAGCTTCCTTTCTGCTATGAATTCCCGATTCCAGCGCAAACATGCTTCAGTTTGCGACCAGCTTGTATTGCCATTGACCCAGTGACTGCAACTGGGCGCTCACCAGTGCAAATATGAGGGTAAAATAGCAATTAAGACTATGCGAAGCAAAAGCAAGATTCATCAGCTGCTGCATTTGCTCCGGTTTAGTGTTACTCGCTGGGAAAATAATGAGACATAAGGCCAATTCGTTTAGCTCTGAGACAAAATACACTTAGCAAACAAAAAACTATCGATAGATAAATAGATAGATAGATAGATAGATAGATAGATAGATAGATAGATAGATAGATAGATAGATAGATAGATAGATAGATAGATAGATAGATAGATAGATAGATAGATAGATAGATAGATAGATAGATAGATAGATAGATAGATAGATAGATAGATAGATAGATAGATAGATAGATAGATAGATAGATAGATAGATAGATAGATAGATAGATAGATAGATAGATAGATAGATAGATAGATAGATAGATAGATAGATAGATAGATAGATAGATAGATAGATAGATAGATAGATAGATAGATAGATAGATAGATAGATAGATAGATAGATAGATAGATAGATAGATAGATAGATAGATAGATAGATAGATGGATGTGTAGATATGAATATGATAGATGGCACCGAAAAATGCACAAAAGCTGTGGGATAAAACTTGAGGTTGCTGAAAGCGCCCATCTAACCCGCTCGCACCCGCTCTAACTGGTCGAAAGCTCCGTAGCAACGCTGAGTGGCCCGGTCCCTGAACCAGTCATCAGTTTGCATCCCATTTCAAGGTTTCACTTGTTCCCGTATTTTCTGACAGCAAGCCTTTCTTGAAGGTGCCTGCAGCTGCAGTCTGACACGGCACCGATGCACCTGTTCCCTCTGCTGCAGCTGCTGTGGGTGTCGGCCGTGCTGTCCCAGTCGTGCAGCGGCCCCAGCAAAGCCAAATTTCACCAAACTACCGGACTGGACTGCGTGAGCTCCGAGTTCACTCGAGCTGTGTCGAGTCTGTGCGCTCCAATCGAGTGCAGTCTGGTCTGTGCTCAAGTGGAACGGTGCCAGGCCTTCAGGCTGATGACGAGCGGCGGCGTCTGTGAGTGCAAGCTGTTCGTGTTCGATGCGTGCAGTCACCGCGTGCAGGCTGTGCCGAGCTGCACCAACCTGGTCAGCGTGTACGTGAGGTCTGTGGCTGGCGCTCCTCAGGGTCGCCTGTGTCCGTCCGGATACCAGCACACGAGGTTCGGCACTTCGTACAAGGTGGTCACGTCGGCCACTCTCAGCTGGAACGGTGCGAACGAGACCTGCAATGCGGATGCTGGACTGACGAAGTTCGCTGACGCAATCGATCTTGATGAAGCTGAGTACCTGGCAGAGGCATTACGAATGCCAAGTCTACCTGGCTGTGGACCGGCTGCAACGTGGCTGTGGACCCGAGCGTGTGGCACTCGGGTGAGCCGAATGACGCAGCGCTACTTGGGTGCGCCGTTCTTTGGCACAGTCATCATAGCGGCGGTGTGGATGACTATGTTTGCAGCACCAGTCAGCGCTACATCTGCGAGTACCAGTCGGTGTTCTGACACTGTTCATCGTCTCTTAAATTGAGTTAGCTACAATACTAAAATCTTTCTGCTATAATTGCTTCAAGGACAAGTTAAGAAAGTCTTGAATGAGCGGTCTTGATGTACATTTAGCGCTAAATAATCAATATACAGCAGTCTAGTGGAACCCGAATGTACTTTAATTGATCCAGAATCAATATGGAGCAGTTCGATGGTATCCAAATGTGTGTTACTTGATTGAGAATTTGCGAAGACACGAGTAATTATAGCGATTCGGGTGAAAATAACTTCGTTAAGAATCGTATTTATTGCTCATTCCTAACAACTAGGCTACAGCTCCTCAAACCGCAAGCGGACGTCCTGCAGTCGTTGCAGTGTTTTAGTAAGTGAACTTACCGTGTCCCTTGCATTGAGTGAGCTTCTCTGAATCCTAGGAGGTTCGGCCTATAGATAGTTGCTTTCTTGAAAAGTCTGACGACTTTCTTGTAATCATCTCAACATTTCCCAACAAAATATTTACTATCCTAATTCCATGTTCTCACGGTGCTTAACCTCAAACTCCGATCGCGATCCATCTCTGCGGGTTCCATTATTGATTTCCAATCCAACTCTATAGATCTGTGTCCTCATTTACAGTCGCATAACTCTTACCCTTTGAGCAGCGATCTCAGCTTACACTGAGAGCCTTTAAAATTTCCCTGTTACACTACTTTTCAGAAACTGGCGAGTAGTGAGAAATGAACACTTCTTTAAATGGGCGAAATATAGTGCATTGGCGGAAATGGTATTTCGCTTATCAAACATTTTAAACTTTGCCTTAAGCGCTCATGCAGCACGGGGATTGGCTTCAATACTCAGACTGATTCGCAATAATTAATTTCGCACCGGTTTCTATCACACCTGTCTCTCAGATCCTTGTCTTTTTGGGCAAAATTCTGCATCCACCATGCCAATTGTTTCGTGCCAGCTTCCTTTCTGCTATGAATTCCCGATTCCAGCGCAAACATGCTTCAGTTTGCGACCAGCTTGTATTGCCATTGACCCAGTGACTGCAACTGGGCGCTCACCAGTGCAAATATGAGGGTAAAATAGCAATTAAGACTATGCGAAGCAAAAGCAAGATTCATCAGCTGCTGCATTTGCTCCGGTTTAGTGTTACTCGCTGGGAAAATAATGAGACATAAGGCCAATTCGTTTAGCTCTGAGACAAAATACACTTAGCAAACAAAAAACTATCGATAGATAAATAGATAGATAGATAGATAGATAGATAGATAGATAGATAGATAGATAGATAGATAGATAGATAGATAGATAGATAGATAGATAGATAGATAGATAGATAGATAGATAGATAGATAGATAGATAGATAGATAGATAGATAGATAGATAGATAGATAGATAGATAGATAGATAGATAGATAGATAGATAGATAGATAGATAGATAGATAGATAGATAGATAGATAGATAGATAGATAGATAGATAGATAGATAGATAGATAGATAGATAGATAGATAGATAGATAGATAGATAGATAGATAGATAGATAGATAGATAGATAGATAGATAGATAGATAGATAGATAGATAGATAGATAGATAGATAGATAGATAGATAGATAGATAGATAGATAGATAGATAGATAGATTAGATAGATAGATAGATAGATAGATAGATAGATAGATAGATAGATAGATAGATAGATAGATAGATAGATAGATAGATAGATAGATAGATAGATAGATAGATAGATAGATAGATAGATAGATAGATAGATAGATAGATAGATAGATAGATAGATAGATAGATAGATAGATAGATAGATAGATAGATAGATGGATGTGTAGATATGAATATGATAGATGGCACCGAAAAATGCACAAAAGCTGTGGGATAAAACTTGAGGTTGCTGAAAGCGCCCATCTAACCCGCTCGCACCCGCTCTAACTGGTCGAAAGCTCCGTAGCAACGCTGAGTGGCCCGGTCCCTGAACCAGTCATCAGTTTGCATCCCATTTCAAGGTTTCACTTGTTCCCGTATTTTCTGACAGCAAGCCTTTCTTGAAGGTGCCTGCAGCTGCAGTCTGACACGGCACCGATGCACCTGTTCCCTCTGCTGCAGCTGCTGTGGGTGTCGGCCGTGCTGTCCCAGTCGTGCAGCGGCCCCAGCAAAGCCAAATTTCACCAAACTACCGGACTGGACTGCGTGAGCTCCGAGTTCACTCGAGCTGTGTCGAGTCTGTGCGCTCCAATCGAGTGCAGTCTGGTCTGTGCTCAAGTGGAACGGTGCCAGGCCTTCAGGCTGATGACGAGCGGCGGCGTCTGTGAGTGCAAGCTGTTCGTGTTCGATGCGTGCAGTCACCGCGTGCAGGCTGTGCCGAGCTGCACCAACCTGGTCAGCGTGTACGTGAGGTCTGTGGCTGGCGCTCCTCAGGGTCGCCTGTGTCCGTCCGGATACCAGCACACGAGGTTCGGCACTTCGTACAAGGTGGTCACGTCGGCCACTCTCAGCTGGAACGGTGCGAACGAGACCTGCAATGCGGATGCTGGACTGACGAAGTTCGCTGACGCAATCGATCTTGATGAAGCTGAGTACCTGGCAGAGGCATTACGAATGCCAAGTCTACCTGGCTGTGGACCGGCTGCAACGTGGCTGTGGACCCGAGCGTGTGGCACTCGGGTGAGCCGAATGACGCAGCGCTACTTGGGTGCGCCGTTCTTTGGCACAGTCATCATAGCGGCGGTGTGGATGACTATGTTTGCAGCACCAGTCAGCGCTACATCTGCGAGTACCAGTCGGTGTTCTGACACTGTTCATCGTCTCTTAAATTGAGTTAGCTACAATACTAAAATCTTTCTGCTATAATTGCTTCAAGGACAAGTTAAGAAAGTCTTGAATGAGCGGTCTTGATGTACATTTAGCGCTAAATAATCAATATACAGCAGTCTAGTGGAACCCGAATGTACTTTAATTGATCCAGAATCAATATGGAGCAGTTCGATGGTATCCAAATGTGTGTTACTTGATTGAGAATTTGCGAAGACACGAGTAATTATAGCGATTCGGGTGAAAATAACTTCGTTAAGAATCGTATTTATTGCTCATTCCTAACAACTAGGCTACAGCTCCTCAAACCGCAAGCGGACGTCCTGCAGTCGTTGCAGTGTTTTAGTAAGTGAACTTACCGTGTCCCTTGCATTGAGTGAGCTTCTCTGAATCCTAGGAGGTTCGGCCTATAGATAGTTGCTTTCTTGAAAAGTCTGACGACTTTCTTGTAATCATCTCAACATTTCCCAACAAAATATTTACTATCCTAATTCCATGTTCTCACGGTGCTTAACCTCAAACTCCGATCGCGATCCATCTCCGCGGGTTCCATTATTGATTTCCAATCCAACTCTATAGATCTGTGTCCTCATTTACAGTCGCATAACTCTTACCCTTTGAGCAGCGATCTCAGCTTACACTGAGAGCCTTTAAAATTTCCCTGTTACACTACTTTTCAGAAACTGGCGAGTAGTGAGAAATGAACACTTCTTTAAATGGGCGAAATATAGTGCATTGGCGGAAATGGTATTTCGCTTATCAAACATTTTAAACTTTGCCTTAAGCGCTCATGCAGCACGGGGATTGGCTTCAATACTCAGACTGATTCGCAATAATTAATTTCGCACCGGTTTCTATCACACCTGTCTCTCAGATCCTTGTCTTTTTGGGCAAAATTCTGCATCCACCATGCCAATTGTTTCGTGCCAGCTTCCTTTCTGCTATGAATTCCCGATTCCAGCGCAAACATGCTTCAGTTTGCGACCAGCTTGTATTGCCATTGACCCAGTGACTGCAACTGGGCGCTCACCAGTGCAAATATGAGGGTAAAATAGCAATTAAGACTATGCGAAGCAAAAGCAAGATTCATCAGCTGCTGCATTTGCTCCGGTTTAGTGTTACTCGCTGGGAAAATAATGAGACATAAGGCCAATTCGTTTAGCTCTGAGACAAAATACACTTAGCAAACAAAAACTATCGATAGATAAATAGATAGATAGATAGATAGATAGATAGATAGATAGATAGATAGATAGATAGATAGATAGATAGATAGATAGATAGATAGATAGATAGATAGATAGATAGATAGATAGATAGATAGATAGATAGATAGATAGATAGATAGATAGATAGATAGATAGATAGATAGATAGATAGATAGATAGATAGATAGATAGATAGATAGATAGATAGATAGATAGATAGATAGATAAATAGATAGATAGATAGATAGATAGATAGATAGATAGATAGATAGATAGATAGATAGATAAATAGATAGATAGATAGATAGATAGATAGATAGATAGATAGATAGATAGATAGATAGATAGATAGATAGATAGATAGATAGATAGATAGATAGATAGATAGATAGATAGATAGATAGATAGATAGATAGATAGATAGATAAATAGATAGATAGATAGATAGATAGATAGATAGATAGATAGATAGATAGATAGATAGATAGATAGATAGATAGATAGATAGATAGATAGATAGATAGATAGATAGATAGATAGATAGATAGATAGATAGATAGATAGATAGATAGATAGATAGATAGATAGATAGATAGATAGATAGATAGATAGATAGATAGATAGATAGATAGATAGATAGATAGATAGATAGATAGATAGATAGATAGATAGATAGATAGATAGATAGATAGATAGATAGATAGATAGATAGATAGATAGATAGATAGATAGATAGATAGATAGATAGATAGATAGATAGATAGATAGATAGATAGATAGATAGATAGATAGATAGATAGATAGATAGATAGATAGATAGATAGATAGATAGATAGATAGATAGATAGATAGATAGATAGATAGATAGATAGATAGATAGATAGATAGATAGATAGATAGATAGATAGATAGATAGATAGATAGATAGATAGATAGATAGATAGATAGATAGATAGATAGATAGATAGATAGATAGATAGATAGATAGATAGATAGATAGATAGATAGATAGATAGATAGATAGATAGATAGATAGATAGATAGATAGATAGATAGATAGATAGATAGATAGATAGATAGATAGATAGATAGATAGATAGATAGATCTAGATAC
>CATNEM010000026.1:70000-78097 GCA_950096795.1 Macrostomum cliftonense | reverse complement strand
AGTTCCGATTGGACGGCCAGGGAGTCCGGATCGCGCCTAGGAAACGCCGTGGCCGTTAGCAGCTTATCTAGAAGATAGTGCAGCCACATCAGGTTGCTGCGCGGGTTGAATTTGCGCCAATCGTCTGAACAATCGCGTCGCATCATTCGGTACACCTGGGCGAGCGAAAGTTTAGGGCGAGAGTTTAGTTATAGTGCCCCTGTCACAGCTATTTAGTATCCGCGCTAAAGTGTCTATCTAGAGATGAAGAACTTATAAAAGTACATTTGACAAAAATATAATTTGTAAAAGTACAAACAGGAAAAGTACATCTGGTTCGAACAAGAGTGCATAAAATCACGCCTAATATACATGTAGCTAAAAATAGTACATGTACATTTGGTATCAACAAAGAGCCGGTAAAAGTACATCTGGTACAGACAAATAATTGGTAAGAGTAGATGGCTGGAATTAAAAGTTCATCAGCTACAGACAAACACTGATTGAGTATATTTGTTGCAGATAAAGAGCAGTTAGAAGTGCAGTCAAAGATTCCGGTAAAAGTATATCTGATACAGACAAAGATGCAGTAAAAGTACATCTGATCCAGACAAAGATGCAGTGAAAGTAAATCTGATACAGACAAAGATGTAGTAAAAGTACATCTGATACAGACAAAGATGCAGTAAAGGTAAATATTTTGTAGAAAAGGGTTAGGTAAAAATACTTCTTTAATATTAAAACATAAAAGTGCATAATTATTATTATCATTAATATCATTAATTATTATCATAATAATAATCAATGATAGTATAATTGAAGGCAACGATCTGGAAAAAAGTACATCTGTTACCCACCTCAAACTGGTAGTCGCCGTCGCCGACAAAGATGCCCTCATCGCCGGACATGTCAATGTACAGCACGTAGCCAGGCGCCGGACTGACCCTGCTAACGGTGAAGTCGATAATGGTTACTTCGAGTCCCTGGCAATCGATTGCGTAATTGTGCTCGTTGATCCGGTAGCGAATTTTTGCTCGACCAGACCGCCTGACAAGAACATTGTTCCAGTGCAGGTCCCGATGCTCGAACTGGAACTGGGACTCGGCGGCGGCCAGGGACAGGGCCAGCTGCAGAATCACCGAGCGGGCCTCGCGGTAGCAGCCGAAACGGAAGGCGGGCAGCGGGCAGCCAGCGAATCTGGGGATTCGGGATAGGGATGAGATTTTTAGACAGGTTAGTCGGATACAATATGGGTGTCAGCAGGGGCTCCAATATGGGTGTCAGCTAGCTGAGACTCCAATATGGGTGTCAGCAGGGACTCCAATATGGGTGTCAGCTAGCTGAGACTCCAATATGGGTGTCAGCTAGCTGAGACTCCAATATGGGTGTCAGCAGGGACTCCAATATGGGTGTCAGCTAGGACTCCAATATGGGTGTCAGCTAGCTGAGACTCCAATATGGGTGTCAGCTAGCTGAGACTCCAATATGGGTGTCAGCTAGCTGAGACTCCAATATGGGTGTCAGCTAGCTGAGACTCCAATATGGGTGTCAGCAGGGACTCCAATATGGGTGTCAGCTAGGACTCCAATATGGGTGTCAGCTAGCTGAGACTCCAATATGGGTGTCAGCTAGCTGAGACTCCAATATGGGTGTCAGCAGGGACTCCAATATGGGTGTCAGCAGGGTCTCCAATATGGGTGTCAGCAGGGACTCCAATATGGGTGTCAGCACGGACTCCAATATGGGTGTCAGCAGGGACTCCAATATGGGTGTCAGATGGGACTCCATATGGGCGTCAGCAGGGACTCCATATGGGCGTCAGCAAGGACTCCATATGGGCGTCAGCAGGGACTCCAATATGGGTGTTAAGAGGAGCTCTAAGATAGGTGTCAGGAAAGAATTATTATAGGTTCTTAAGAGTCACCAAAATCGGCTTTAAGCGAGGTTCCAACAGAATAAGACAGGAGGCTTATCCCCTCCCCACGCGCTCACTTGTACTCGAGCAGCAGCCACTGCTGCCTGGCGGGCAGGAACTCGGGATTCTCATTGTCAGACACGCGAATCCCAGTGTTGAAGGCCTCCCACGCTTCGGACAGGCGGGGGTGCAGACGGCCCCGAACGATGCTAGCATTGAGCAGCTGCACAAAATTGCCAGTTTTGTTGCCACGGTAACGATAAGCTAAATTAGTCAACTTCCGGGAGATAAGCAGTTCCGGCAGGACTTCATTGAACATCTTCTGCGGCTCGCCGTTAACAAGCTGGCCGCCCTCAATTGGGAATAATTTGAGAGCCACCTCTTGGCGGCCGCGCCGGGTGGCGTAGACCTCGCCGTAGACGCCTTCGCCGACTTTGTGCAGGCCGTCCAGCATCTCCTGCGTCATGGCGTCCTCCCATCTGGGTGGGGAGGTGGACGATAGGAGATTAGATTCGTGTGATATCGCATTCAAAATACGAAAACATGATCAGTAGCTTACATCCGGTAAAAACAAACCCATGAGACAAGACTAAAATGTCACCTATCAGATAAGACTAAAATCTCAACCATGAGACAAGACAAAACACGCCCATGAGAAAAGACTAAAATCTCACCCATGAGACAAGACTAAACATCTCACCTATGAGACAAGACTAAACATCTCACCCATGAGACAAGACTAAAAATCTCACCCCTGAGACAAGACTTTATATCTCACCCATTAGACAAGACTAAACATCTCACCCATGAGACAAGACTAAAAATCTCACCCATGAGGCATAACTAAAAATCTCACCCATGAGACAAGATTAAACATCTCACCCATGAGATAGGACCTATCAGAAACTAGAATCTCAAATCTAACCTAACGCAGTCGGTCTGACGGCACAGCCTGAGCACACAGTCGCGATATTCGCAGTCCTGATACAGCCGCCAGTAGCTCTGCTCCAACGACTGATCCAACAGACGCTCGTCGTCTTCAAAAGCGGCCGCCGCGCCGGCATTAACGGCGCCCGAAGTTGCCGACGCGAAAACGCAACTGCTAGAATTCGGCGACTGCCAACTGCGCTTGCTCTGGTGGGACTGGCCTATGGCGTCACAATCAGCGTCGCTAAAGTCCATTGGCCTGTTGGCAATGGCGGCAGCGACGCCGTCGTCAACTTCAATACGTCGCTTAGCAACGCGTTTCAATTTTCTAGCCATATCCTGTTGACTACTGTTAGTAGTAGCAATGGACTCCTGACTATTTCTAATAATAGAATTAGATAGCACGGCGACAGGTGGCAATGGCGACAGTACAACAATTGCCGCTTTTAGCAACGCGTCCTTGGCAACGGAATCGTGCGTTAACGATTGTTTATCTTGTTGTTGATTGTCTTGACTACTGCGACTATTATCTGCATTGACAACCTCGCCGCAAACTTCAAGACATGGCGGCGACGGCGACGTCGACTGTTGGCTTGGTCGACGGCGAGACGGCGAGATTGGTTTTCGCTGACTACGCAGATTGTAACCAGGACGAGGCTGCCTAGTTTGCGGCATTGGGGTTGAACTTGGCAGTGAATTGGCGACATCTTCTACTAAAGTGAGGACGGGCGGCTCGTCTTGACAACCACCTCGACCAGTTTTCAATTGCCGACGCTTTAAATTTTTATTCTTTCGACTTGTCGCCGTTGCCGTAGTCAGACAGCTGCCTAAAGAATCGTTAGCCGACGTAGACGAAGCAGAAGAAGACAACGTCGAAGCTAAACAAGACGAATTTGTTGGATGTTTCTGACGGGTTTTCTTCACAGATTTCTTGTTAGTCAAGTTTGACAGCAAGGAAGAAGATGACTGCAGAGAGTTGGACGCAGCGGAGGAAGACGCAGCGGCTGTTGATAGGGCGGCCGAAGCGGCGATGGCTGCGGCGCGCCTTTGAGGTCGACGCCGACGAGACTGAGCCAAAGACGGCGACGGCGACGGGGCAACGGCGGTGGCTGAGGACTCACTATCCAGTTTTAGTTTAGAGTTCAATCGTCTTCTTGAACGCCCGTTAATTTTGCTAGGCATGGCGCAGGACTATCACAACACACTGTTGCTGCTCGATCTTCTTTAATTTAAGAAAAGAGAACGCGAAAAAAATAATTAATTGGCTGTGGAAGGTAAAGCAGAAAATATTAATTGTTTATTTTGAAAGGAAAGTAAAAAGCTTTGTTAGTTAATAAAAAATAATCTCTAAATTTCAATTATTTCTATACTCAATATAATACTCAGACTCGGATAAGAGAGGATACAAATTGATATCGGTAGCTTCAAAACAGACAGACAGACGGACAGGCAGACAGGCAGGCAGACAGACAGACAGAAAAACAGACAGACAGACAGGCAGAGAGACAGACAGACACGTCGACAGACAGACAGACAGACATACAGACAGACAGATAGACAGACAGACAGGCAAACAGGCAGAGAGACAGACAGACACGTCGACAGACAGACAGACAGACAGACACACAGACAGACAGACACGTCGACAGACAGACAGACACGTCGACAGACAGACAGACAGACATACAGACAGACAGATAGACAGACGGACAGACACACACACAGACAGACAGGCAGACAGACAGACACACAGACACAGACAGACAGACAGACAGACAGACAGACAGACAGACAGACAGACAGACAGACCGACAGACAGACAGACAGACAAGCAGACAGACAGACAGACAGACAGACAGACAGAAAGACAGACAGGACAGACAGGCAGAAATAAAGAGGCACATGAACAGACACATGGACACGCATGAAAAAAACAGGCTCGTAGATCCTTCAAGTAAACAGACGGATAGAAAGAAAGACAAGCATAGGCAGACATGGTGGAACAGTGAGTGACCAAACCTCAACTCAAACAGTTTTATCCTAGTTTTATGATAAATTAAAAAAAACAATGAAACAAAATTTAAACTAAATCCCTAATTATAAAATACGAAATTAATAAGTAAAAAACAGACAAAAACACAAAAACATTACACCCCATGGAAAAAGCAAATTAACAAGATGACATCCGCGCTAAGTCCCAGAGAGACAAAGCCACGAACAGGGCATTAAAAAGCAGCATGTTTATTAATTGAAGAAAATTATTTACGAGTATATAACCCAAGCAGTTTAAGTTAAAGATAAAGCCGAAAAAAGCATAATTATTGCGCTTAACTGCGAGCCTAATGTTAAGGTTTAAGGTCACTAGAATATACAGAGAACCAGGCATGCGTATAGGGAAAATACAGTTCTTATTGATTAGTTAGTTAGTGGTTCTTAAAATACGCACAATAGAACAATAAAGCAACTAATAAATAATAATTATAATTACACACGATTGCAAATTTTCACTTAAAAGTGCATTCACAACAATTATTAATTAGTATTGATTATAATAAATATTAATAATAACAATGTAGATAAATAAATAAAACTAACGCCAATAAAACTTGCGCGCACAAACGCCAAGTACACCTCAAATAGAAAGACGGGACACTTCGTTTCTTAGAAAATTTATGTAGTCCAATTTTCGCGAAACAATACTCTACGGAGATAGGAAATTTACAGATTTTCGACATAAAATTTAAGATTTCGCTCGATTGGAAGCAGATGCAAATCTTATCTTTTGATATGTGCTTCCTGCCTTCTTACTCTATTGAACTATTATTTGTGGTAAATTTATCTTGATGTTATTTTTATTGATATTGATTAGATTAACTTTCGTCAAAAAAAACTACAAAATGACAACTAGCCAATCCAGAGAGAATCAGACATTGACATGTGACTGGACCAGCAAAATTATCCAAAATACTGATTGATAGAAATGTTCTTTGAATCAAACAGACATTGTTAGAAGAGGATTAGAACCCAGCAGGTAAAATATCAATTTATTGAAATTATAATTATCGACAAATGCTTTAGAAATTTAAAGATCCCAATTTTTCAAAAGGCAGGAAACACATCAAAAGATGAGATTCGTATCTGCTTTCAATCGAGCGCAATCTTTAATTTTATGACGAAAAACTGCGAATTTCCTATCTCAGTAGTGAATTTTTTTCGCGAAGATTGGACTCCAAACACTTTCCAAGAAACGAAGTGTCCCGTCCTTCTACTTAAGGTGTCCTTGGCAAACACAACAATAACAGTTAATAGTTTTTACAACAGGGTAAAGCAGTAGTTCAATTGTCAGCCAAAAATAAAATAATAATTAAACAGCGACACCAGCAGCTCCGGACACAACCGCCGCTGCAGCTTCGGCATCGGCAGCGTCGGCAGCCGCGGCGGCAAACTGAGCCAAAGATTGCAGAGGTTCAACATCAGCAGCAGCTGAGTTGGCGATTGAAGACTGCTGGCTGCTAGCCGCCGGGTTCTCGGGGTCTGCGGCGAGAGCTGATTGGATGACAAATGCCTGGCTGAGAGTCTCCGGCGTCACCGGGCCTTCCAGATGGATCAGCACGCTGACTGGTTCCTTGGAGCCCGGTAGGGTCACCTGCGATGAAGGATAAGGATGACGGCGGCTGCGGTTTTGTTGAATAGTGACAGCCCGGACCAACCAGCAGCCTGAGGATCTGGGAGGCTGGCGGCCCAAACTAACCAACCAGCAGCCTGAGGATCTGGGAGGCTGGCGGCCCAAACTAACCAACCAGCAGCCTGAGGATCTGGGAGGCTGGCGGCCCAAACTAACCAACCAGCAGCCTGAGGATCTGGGAGGCTGGCGGCCCAAACTAACCAACCAGCAGCCTGAGGATCTGGGAGGCTGGCGGCCCAAACTTACCAACCAGCAGCCTGAGGATCTGGGAGGCTGGCGGCCCAAACTAACCAACCAGCAGCCTGAGGATCTGGGAGGCTGGCGGCCCAAACTAACCAACCAGCAGCCTGAGGATCTGGGAGGCTGGCGGCTCGAACCAACCAGCAGCCTGAGGATCTGGGAGGCTGGCGGCTCGAACCAACCAGCAGCCTGAGGATCTGGGAGGCTGGTGGCTCGAACTAACCAGCAGCCTGAGGATCTGGGAGGCTGGCGGCTCGAACCAACCAGCAGCCTGAGGATCTGGGAGGCTGGCGGCTCGAACCAACCAGCAGCCTGAGGATCTGGGAGGCTGGCGGCTCGAACCAACCAGCAGCCTGAGGATCTGGGAGGCTGGCGGCTCGAACCAACCAGCAGCCTGAGGATCTGGGAGGCTGGCGGCTCGAACCAACCAGCAGCCTGAGGATCTGGGAGGCTGGCGGCTCGAACCAACCAGCAGCCTGAGGATCTGGGAGGCTGGCGGCTCGAACCAACCAGCAGCCTGAGGATCTGGGAGGCTGGCGGCTCGAACCAACCAGCAGCCTGAGGATCTGGGAGGCTGGCGGCTCGAACCAACCAGCAGCCTGAAGATCTGGGAGGCTGGCGGCTCGAACCAACCAGCAGCCTGAGGATCTGGGAGGCTGGCGGCTCGAACCAACCAGCAGCCTGAAGATCTGGGAGGCTGGCGGCCCCAGCCAACCAACCAACAGCCTGAGGATGTTTATAACAAACCAGGGATCCCTAAACACCGCTCACCTGGACAGTTCGCGTGCCAGCAGCCAGCGAGTCGCCGGCGGACTGTCCAACAGACACAGCGCCGGTTTCGTCGTAAATGCCGACGCCGCCGCTGCTGTCGCCGTCTAGGCCGCTGATGACGGCGGTTGGCGGCGGCTGTACCGCGGCCGACGAAGGCAGAGTTCGGTTGAGCGGTCCGCGGCAAGTCTGAAGTATTTTGAACCAAGTAAATAGGCGATTTATTTAATCAGCTACTAACAGTAGTGCGTACTTTTTTATAATTTAAAAAATAACCGACCTCAACGTGCTGCTGGTAGCGCTCGACGCTCAACTCGCCGCAGACGATTTTCTCGCAGTTGGCGCAGCCGTAGGACACCACCGGCCGGGCTAGCGGCTTGACGCTGTTGCAGCCGCGCTCGCGGTGCAGCTTCAGCAGGCTGCTGAACTTGAATTGGGCGTCGCAGTCGCTGCAGCGGTATCTGCAATTGAAGCCAATTATTGAATTCATACTGTGTGAAAGATTGATTTTCCTCCTTATCATTAGTCCCATCATTCCCTTTCTTAATGCTGAATGTTATTTTCCTCTTCATTAATCTTCAAT
>CATNEM010000026.1:22500-65000 GCA_950096795.1 Macrostomum cliftonense | reverse complement strand
CTCCAACGGTTGCCGGCGATTTCCTTGGACGCTGATCTCGGCCGCCCCCTTTTTCGCGGGAGGGTCAGCGTCCAAAGACAACACCCTACTTGGTGTTCGTCCCTGCGAAGAGCACCGCAGCGGGACCGGATGTAATCCGGAAGGTCCTACTGCGCCTGAACCCCGAACTCCCTGCGAGCGGACTGATTTATCATCGGAAAGTTCGTAGGGGCGACGCGGGAAATACGGTTGTCCTCGGTCTGTCTGAGGCCTGGACAAAAAAGTACCCCAGCGACTCTCTTTTTCAGCTGGGTGCTTTGAAGCTCGGGCTTCGCCGAGGCAAAACTGCCAAAGGGAAGGCGAAGGCCAACCCTGGTGTCTCCAGCGGCGGGAAGGCACAGCCCAAAGCCAAAGGAAAGGCGCAAGCTGATCCCCAGGTTGCCACTGTGCCCGACCCAACTGGCGAGAGCTCTGCGACTGAGGAAGAGGCTTCGGCCAAACCCCAGGCGCAAGCCGATCCCAAGGCTGACACTGAGCCCGACCCTACTACAGGCGAGAGCTCTGCGACTGAGGAAGAGGCTTCGACCAAACCCCAGGAGCAGGAAACTCTCCATCTGGAGAAGGAGTTGCGGAGGAGACCACGACTTCGGACTCCGAGCCCTCTTCGGCGACTCTGGTGGGGTCTGCAGACGACGATTCAGATGGAGATACCCTCTCCACCCTGACCTCGGAGTCTGTGGAGTCTGCCGGTGAAGCCGGGGAGGAGGAGGAGGCCATGGACGTGGATCAACTCCCCTCTCCCAGCCATCTCCCGTCGACCTGGGATGAGGACGAGCTCTTACGCTCCCCTTAAAGGTCACGGGAAAACAGCCAGTTTTTGCATTTAGTACAGTATGGATAAGCTCCGCAACCCCAAAGGAGCGACCTATTGTATACAAATAAATTTACAGCATTGCGTATCAGCATCAGTTAATCTGATAAAGATTGCAGAACTGTATCAACCAGGTTTCATCCTGATCCAGGAGCCCTGGATTTACCATCCATCCTTGCTGCCAGCCATCTACAGGCTTGGCTGAGGACTGATCTTTCGGATGGGGACCTCTGTGTCATCCAATCCAATTACCTATCTCCTCGCCAGTGCTTCATCGCCTCTATTTATATTCCTGGCGACGGAGACCCAGCTCCAGAGAGCTTACTGCGCCTTGCGCAATACTGCGAGAACCAGAATGCTGATCTCCTGGTGGGCGGAGACCTTAACGCCCACCATCAGCACTGGGGCAGTAAGGATACCAACACCAGAGGGGAAGAGCTTCTTGCTCTTATCTCCGGCACCAACCTTATGCTCTGCAACCGCGGAAGCACACCTACTTTTAACAATGGCAGATGGACGGAGGTTCTCGATGCCACCCTTACCTGTCCTAAACTTTTTGACAGGATTACGGAGTGGAGGGTCTGGACCGATGAGCCATCCTTCTCTGACCATCTCTTTATAGCCTTCAACATTACGGACACTAAGCGACCATCTCCAATAACTTGGAGACGCAACATCCGTAATACTGACTGGGCAGCCTTCACGGCTACCCTTGATTCTCACCTTCAGGAACTCATGGATAACGATCCGATTAAGAGTTGCGAGGGTGTCGATCACGCGGCTGAGACGCTTTCGGGCTGCATCACTGCGGCCTACGAAGCGTCCTGCCCCACTCGGGCCTACAAAGGCAAAACCTCAGCTCCGTGGTGGAACCCGGAACTGGGAAAACTCCGGCAGAAGGCCAAAAGTCTTCATCGCCGTGCCATGAAGTCGGGTAACCCTGACGACATGGATCTCTTCCGACAGGCCTCGCGACATTTCAAGTGTGAAATCCGTAGGGCCAAGGATAGTAAATGGCGCCAATTCTGCGACGAGCTGGACAAAGACCGGCCCACCTCTAGGCTGGTCAAGGCCCTTACTATGGACAAAATGTTCAAACTAGCCATGATCAAAAAAGATGATGGCTCTCTCACTAACGAACCTCAGGAAGTGCTGCAGCAAATGCTGGGCAGCTTTTTTCCCGAGGTTCCCACAGCTGGCACGGAACCCAACCATTCACTGGAAGGATCCAACCTGGCTGCGAGCTTTATTAATGAGGAACTGATTGCTAAGGCAGTCAGAACCTTCAAGCCTTTCAAATCCCCAGGGCCTGACGGTATCTACCCTGTCCTTTTGCGCGAGGTAGCCAAGATCCCCAGGTTTCTGAGAATCACCTGCAACATCTTGCGGGCCACAATCCAGCTAGGGTACATTCCCAAAAGTTGGACTAACGCTCGTGTTGTCTTTATTCCTAAGCCGGGAAAAGGCGACTATCAGAGCGTTAAGGCCTTCAGGCCCATCAGCTTAACCTCGTTTCTGTTAAAGCTGACTGAGAGGCTCGTACATTGGCGACTGCTGGCTTGCGAGCTAACAGCCATGCCTCTCAGTAACAATCAGCACGCCTTCCGCCCCGGAAGGTCCACTGAGCGCACTCCATGCAATTGTTGAAAAGCTAGAGAGAGCCGTGCTGGGCAACGGCTATGCTCTCGGCTTATTCCTCGACATAGAGGGGGCCTTCGATAATGTTATTTTTGATGCATTTCAGAGTGCCCTTCGCGATCGCAATACCCACTCTACCATCATACGTTGGATCATGTATATGATCTCCAACCGTACGGTCACTGCCCACCTTCTTGGACACACTGCCACTACCAGAGTTTGTAAAGGAGGCCCACAAGGCGGCTTCCTCACTCCAACTCTTTGGAACATGGTCATCGACGCTCTACTCAGGAGCCCTGGACCAGATCCCGTCTTCAAAGTCGGCTATGCGGACGACGTTACTGCTATCGTGGCAGAACCCTCGCCCAGCACTCTCAGGGATCTCATGCAAACCTTTCTTCGCAGAGCAGAAACCTGGGCCCGCAGCAATGGTCTTAAGCTCTCTGAGCCAAAGACTGTCGCTATCATGTTTACCAGCAAAACCCGCTGGGACATTAAGCGTCTGCAGCTCTACGGCAGAGACATTGCCTTCGCAAAGCAGACCCGGTGCCTCGGGGTAACTCTCGACCATAGGCTTAACTGGTCTAGCCATGTGAAGGCTAAAGCCAAACGCGCCTCTGCAATTCTAGCCCAGCTTCGCCGGGCGCTTGGCACCACCTGGGGACTGTCCCCAAAGCGTTTGTGGTGGATCTATACCTCTTTGGTCAGACCCGCCATTACCTACGCCTCCTTAGTCTGGGTAAGTGCTACCCAGATTAAAAGCCATGCAGATAGGCTCAACACAATCCAAGGACGAGCGTGTCGGCTGATCTGCAATGCTACCAGATCCACACCTTTTGCTGATATGGGAGCATTTCTCGACCTGCCCCCCCTCGAACTTTTTATTAAAGGGGAAGCGGCTAGAGCAACCCGGCGGCTCCTTGACGCCGGTATTAACTTCCGCTATATGAGAGCACCAGCTAAGTAGAACCTGGTCCCACACAGCGATATGTGCCTCAACATCCTCAGTGAATGCGAAGCTTACCAAGTCCTCACGGACAGCATCGCTTCAACGCTCAACGTGAGACAACGCTACTCGGTAGCCATCGACTCGCGTGACTCCATTAGTGACAATTGGAACCCTGGAGAGATCCACTGTTATACTGACGGTTCCAAGCAGTCAGCTAACACCGGTTTCGGTGTCTGCATTATTCTCAATGGGCGGGTCATCGCCACCCACGCCCAGTACACTGGAACCAGCTCTAGTGTCTTTCAAAATGAATTCCTAGCTATCAGCTCGTGCTCAGCAGAGCTTCTCGCCTCTGGCGTTGCTGGCAAGGACATCATCTTCCACTCTGACAGCCAAGCTGCACTGCACGCCATCTGCAGCTGCAGTGTCAGCTCAGCAACAGTCCTGGACTGTGTCAAGCATCTCAACATGTTGGGCTCATCCAACAAAATCACTCTTAAGTGGGTGCCGGGACACGAAGGTTTCCGGGGAAATGAGCTCGCTGATGCGCTTGCAAAAGCCGGCTCATCTGGATCCTGCATTGGGCCTGAGCCCCTCGTCCCGACCCCCTCCTGTGTCATCAACTCACGGATCAAAACGTGGGTCAGGACCCAGCACTACTCGCTCTGGGTGAACTGCATCACTTGCAGGCAATCTAGAGGTGCTGTTCCACAGCCCTCTCGCCAGCTCCGGAACCTCCTCCTCCGGCTTTCGCGGAGGGACATCCGGGCTGCCACTATGACCCTCTCAGGCCATGGTTGCTTCTCCAGGCACCAATACCTGCAGGGCAGCATTCCTAGCGCCACCTGCAGCTTCTGCAACTCGGGTGACGAGTCAGCTGAACACTTCGTCAGCATCTGCCCCGCCTTCACGCGGGCCAGACTTAAATTCCTCGGGCCACACACTTCTATCTATGATGCGTGCAAACCCGAAAATTTTAACCAGCTCATGCGTTTCCCCTGGGCAACCCGCAGGGCTGAACTCCCAATTCCAGGGAGCAACCTAGCTGCCGGCGACACCGAGGGACCCCCCTGGGCGACGCCAACCATTCGTCCATAACGGCGCGTCGGTCGTCCAGGGGTTAGCGGAATGGGCGGTTGCGCCTTCCCGCTGCGTCCCCTCTGGGACCTCCCTGCAGCTAAGTCAAGTAAGCCAAGTCAGACCAGATAGACAGATTGACAGACAGACAGACAGACAGACACACAGACAGACACACAGACAGACAGATCAGATAGACAGACAGACCAGATAGACAGATTGACAGACAGACAGACACACAGACACACAGACAGACAGACAGATTGACAGACACAGACAAAATCAATCAACAGGCGCCAACCTCATTGTCCAAAGCTTCGTCCCTCTGAGCCAACAAATCGTCAAAGTCAATCTCCTTAGTAACCCGACGCTTCTGCTGGTGCTGCCTATTGGGACTCGAATTGGCTTTGCCGCCTCGTCCCCGCTTGCTGCTGGCGCTGGGAGCAACAAAGCTGGCATCAATGTCAACATCGTCAGGCTCGTCATCAAAAGCGTACACGTCGAAGCTGCCAGCTGTTGAAGCGGCAGCGGCGGCGCCGGCATCCGGCCTATTAGGCTGCATTTGGATTGACATGTCCGACTCAAGCAGGCCCGGATGCGAGCTGTAGAAATTTTTTCGACCAGGAAAAGCCAAATCGAATTCTTCTTCAACAGCGTCGGCAGATTCCAATATGGCGCGTTTGTCGCGCTTCCAGCGCCAATCGTCGGGCAGTTTCTCCATGAGGACAATGCTGCTGCACCGGCTGTGCTTCCAGTCCATGTGCTTAGCCAGATGATCGGCGGTTCCAAACGATTGACCGCAGGCGCGGCATTGCATTGTTAGGCGCCAATTTAAGCACTCCGGAATAGGGGCGTGCAGCTGTTTGAGTTTGGGAATGGGATTTGATTGCTTTAAGAAATTTTCATTGGGATTTTATGAAAAAAATAACTTTCTACGGGATCTGACGGCTTAAAATTTGGAGCTGCGTAGTTAGATTTTTGAGTACGAAGGTTAATATTTGGGATCTAAACATTGGGATTTGGGATCTGACAATTTAAATTTGGGATCATAAATATTTAGATCTGGGATCTGAAAATTTGGAGTTGGGATCTGAATATTTGGAGTTCGGATCTGAATATTTGGAGTTGGGTTCTAAACATTAAGATTTGGGATCTGAAATTTTAAATTTGGGGTCTGAAAATTTAGATTTGGGATCATAAATATTTAGATTAGGGATTATAAATATTTAGATTTGGGATCTGTATATTTGGAGTTGGGATCTAAACATTTAGATTCGGGATCTGAAAATTTAGATTTGCGATCTGAATATTTAGATTTGGTATTTCAATATTTGGATTTGGGATCTGAAAATTTAGATTTGGGATTTAAAAATTTAGATTTGCGATCTGAATATTTAGATTTGGTATTTCAATATTTGGATTTGGGATCCAAGCAATTAGATTTCGGATCTGACCTTTTGGATTTGGGATCATGAATATTTGGATTTTGGATTTGGAATCATGAAAATTTAGATTTGGGACGTGAATATAAAGGTTTGGATTTAAATATTTAGATTTGGGATTTTAATATTTGGGATCGGAATAGATAGATTTGGGAGTTCAATATTTGGATTTGGGAATTGGGATCTAAACATTTAGATTTGGGATCTCAATATTTGGATACGAGATTTGAACATTTAGATCCGGGATTTTAATATTTAGAATTGGGATCTGAATCATGAATTCTATATTCTAGCGAGAATTGTAAATTTCAATTAGTAACAAGTGTTTAAACACTTTAAGTGATAACTTTTATCAACTGAGGCTCCTCACCCGATGGTGCTTAACATAATGATGCTGCAAAGCTTTAATAGTCCTCAATTCCATGCAGCAATAGACGCATTCGAAGGAGCGCAGATTGGGATGATTAGTCAGAATGTGCTGGTCAAGACTCCGAGAAGAGGACAGTCGCAGTGAGCAGCCGGGACAATTGTACACAGCGCTGGTACTCAATGGAGTCATCAATTTTGGTCGCTTATCAGCGTGAACGCTTGTTGAAGACGACGGAGTCCGAGATGCCGCAGCAGCGGCTGACATCGGTCGCTTCCGCTGACTACTAGGTCCTGGCAGAGTCGGCGTTGCTGTTGTATTGTGCAACTTCAAGTAATCAATTTTGCTAGTATGTCCAGCTCTAAGACGGGTTGACCGCCAAACTTGACTGTCATTTTGATTGGCTTGATCAGTGACGCTTTGGTCAGCAATGGATGGTGAAGCTGCGACTTCGGCATTTTTGTCCAGCTCTGCGACTGTGCTTGCAGCTGAAGCTCCACCCTTAGCTGGTGTTCTAAATTACAAGAATTAAAAGGGTGGATTTCAAACTATCGTTTTAGATAGGAAAAGTTAATATATTTTAGCAATAAAGAGCTAGATTTATTAACAAGCATGTAAACATTCCATCAAAGGTAAATTAAAGCTTAATTAAATGTACCAAACAATTTTAAAATATTTTTCTGGCTCTTGAATTAACTTGTTAATAAAATCTGAAAAGGAAAAAAATTTAAATAAATACAATATGACTAAAAGCAAAAGTTTTATTATAATTTAAGTAATATGCATTTGAAATATACACCTAGAAGAAGCATGAATATATCTTATCTTCTAATACTTTCTATCATTTATTGCATTACCAACCAATTTTAATACTTCCTATTAATTGTTTTATTGTGTCTTTTTAGTACTTACTTGTATTATAGTTGCACCAAATCTTGCAAAACAATTGCTTAAAGAAATTTTTTTGAAATAACAAAGTTCATAAGCTATATTTTTAATCCTAAGCTAGACTCAAATGACTAACTGCATTTTATAGTTAAAAATAAAATAAATAATTTGTAATTTTTTTAACAAAATAACAACCTAAAAAGCAAAAATAAATATAAAATGCTTAAAACATATTCTTAATAATATGCTACCTTACTTACACAGAAAACTTGCAACACTTCTATTTAGCAACACATTATACAAAAAGTATATTGCACTTATTGATAAATTTATAGCAAAGTAAACAAAAGTAAAACAACCTTTTCTAATTAATTTCTTTTCAATTTTAGAATTGAGTCAAGGTTGTGACCTTTATCTCTAGTAATAATCTAATAAATATAATTATATATAGATTCCTATATACCTATATATATATATAAACATTAGAATAATCAGATCCTAGTCACTGTCAACTGCCATTTTGTCAATTGGCCAATTCATTAACCAATCCCAAAATTTGGTCACTTTGTCAACTGGCCACTAGGGCTATCTAAAAATTTGGTCACTTTGTCAACTTGTATTTACAGGGATGATTCAAACCTTAAAAGGTGTCCTTAATTAAAACCTTAGTGACTTGGTCATTTTTTTTAAAAAGGTAGATTTTTGTAAGGATACTTTTTAGAAAATGCAAAAAAGATTTAATTTAAAAATTTTATAATTAAAACCCAAACAAAAAATTTAAGCTAAAACAAAGATGTGATCTTTTTTATCTTAAAAGTACATTTCCTAGAAATGATCACTTTATAGACCTTTTTAATACCGTAAATTTAGTCAATATACCTTTGACTGCTTAGCTAGCTTTAGCCAAATATTTCCCTATCAAATTATTTAATCCTGATTTATTCTTTTGCAGTAATTTTTAACTTTGGCTATTTTGTCTATTAACCTTTGCCTGGGTTTATTTTTTGTGCTATAGGGATGCTATAGCATCTTGACTTTGAAAATTGCATCCTGAAATTTGATATAGGCTGCAATTTTGCATCCAGATTTTTTTAATTCTTTACAATAAACAACCTCTTAAAAAGAATTTGAAAAAATTGCATCCCAAACCCTGAAATTGCATCCTAAAAATAAGAACATGATGCGATTTTGCATCCTGTGCCCAGCAAAAAAAACCTAGACCTTTGCTTAATAGCCTTTTATAATCTAGTTACTCCATTAACTTCAAATCAATGCACTTGTTTACCCTGGTCACTTTATCAACCAAGTTGACAAAACTGCAGTTGACAAAATAACTAGTACCCAAATAATCTATAGTACTCTTGAAGTCAATCCAAAGTAAAAAAATATTTATTAAAATATACAATAAATCCCATTTTATTTCTATATATATACTATATATATATTATAAAATTGTCACTTAAAAATACTTTTTCGATGAGCACTATTGAAATTATTATAAAAAACTATTATCCTAGCTTTTAAATTTTATTTTGCTTTAATAAATTTTCAAAAAAACATTGTAACTAAAGCAACTCTTTTTGATAGATCCAGCCAACTTATTTGGTGGCTGACCAAGGTAAGTTGCAAAATTGCTGATGTAAGTTGCAAAAATTGTAGAGAAAAGTAGCAAAATCGACATTGTAAGTCGCAAAATCAGAGAAAAACAAGGGGGTGAGTTGCAAAAACAGAGAAAAACAAGGGGGTAAGTCACAAAAATGAGGGGGTAAGTCACAAAATTGGAGAAAAACAACGGGGTAAGTCGCAAAATGGAGAAGAATTGGGAAGATTCAAGCAAAAATGGTTCACGGGACCTTTTTTTTGGTCCTTCGAACTTTCACCCAAAGTAAGTCAAAATTTTTTTGTAAAACTAAGTTGCACCGGCGGATTGAATTTTTCAAGTTGCGTACCTATGCTAAAATATTATATTATTTCAAGGTCAAGCCCTTCCTAATATTTTTTAAAATTCTAGCAAATTTAATTTTTTTGGCCTAGAATCATAGACTTATAGTGTGCACCAATAATGACTCTAATTGCATACCCAATGTAACCTTAAATTTTTATTGTTATTTAGTTATTTATTGTCAACAAAAAATCTATACATATTATAATTTTTATAAAGCACACTATATATACATTTATCATATGATTAGCTAGCAAGCTTATTAGACATGAAATAGAGACAAATACTTTCTCTTATCTTAAAGGAATAAATCTTTCCTACAGTCATTTTTTAGGTATATAACAAGAGAGATAATACTTATATTCCAAGAATTTAAGACTCAGTTGGAGAAGACATTTGTTTATTGACTAACAATAACATTTGTTAAGCAAAAGTAGACAATAGCATCTCAGCATATAAAAAGAACTAAAACTTAAAACATGACTTTAATTTTTTAGTTAGAAATAGCCAAAATTTTGCTGAACTGACATAGGCTAACTAAGGAGTAAATTGGCGTTATGGCTGACATCAACATATAAAAAATATAAAGCATCTAACATAATTTGTCAAAAAGTCTGGTAGGGCCTTCATTTAAATTAAAACGTAGGCTAGCTACTTGAAAGCGCGGGTGAGACAAAGACGATAAAATCGAAGGATGTAATACTTGCATAAAAAAGAAGGCATAAGTTAAATAAGAAAAGCAAACAATAACATACAAACTGCTTACCGCCCAACTGCTTTTGACGACTTTCTCATTGCTTCTCAGAATTTAACGACAATTTCAAGCGAATGCTACAAAAGATATAACGATAAATTCACGAATTCACGACAAAAAATGACAGAAAAGATCGTTAATTTACGCAATAAAAACAGTTCGATATGCAAAGCTTTTTTTCATGATTACTTATTTGCAATTACTATGATTTTAGAAGAAAATCGTTGAAAAAGTATTTTCTTGCAAAATTATGGTTTTTAGCAGTTACTACCCGTGATCACATGATATTTTGCGTATATTTTGTTTTAAATGTATGTTTTATTATTTTGTTTGAACAACTTGCCCTACAAAATTTAATTTTATCATTTTATTATTTTTCTTTTCTTTGTTAATTAACATGTTGTCTACAAATGATGTCTACAAATAAGAACAAAATTAGATGATTTGTACAGACTTTTTGTGGAAAATGTTCTCTTAAAAAATTGTACTTTTTGTGTTCTCTTATTAACACGCTGGTGCTTAAAGCCAATACAAAATTGCTCTTAATCATTGAGCTTTTTGAAAAGACTTCAAAGCAGAGATTGACCTTTCATTGGGAATGAAATCCGTAAAAATGTAAAAAAATTGATAAGAAAAAATTTTTTTAATATAACTTCTGTCGTTAACAATATTTGTCTTCAATCCAAAAAATATCTCAGCTCTCAGCTACTTATACATGTACTTACTTTTCTCAATTGCAAGCGCTTAAAATAGTGAATGCCTACACACTTGTATACTTAGATTGCATGGCATGCAAGGTATAGTTTCAACTACTCGTATTGTTTTACATTATTTAATATAAGTCATTGTGTGCAAATGCATTAAACTTCGTGGCTAAATTATATGCAAACTATGTAGTACACATTACAAACACGATTTGCGTGAGTTATTTTATCCGTTATCCCTGAGCATGAGCAATGCCAGTAAACCCTCGTGGCTACAGAATTCTGTATTTTGATTGTAGTATTTCTGATGCCCAAGTGCATTTGGCTCCTCTAATTAGATTTTATGCTCCTTATTACGCTCGTACATTGCCAAAAAAGCTTGTAAATAGGATTGTATTAACTAACAAATTAACCTGTATGCACGGGAATTCATTAATTTGCGAGACAAGTCCAAGTGGCAAACTCTATCATAGAAAATTTTTAGCAGGTCACAAATAATTTTACACAAATATGAGTTAGTCTTGTCAATGTATATTTTTGAGTATTAAAAAACAGTACAGACTATTTTTCGACTAGATAATTGCTAAAAACAAAAGCAAATTTTATTTCATGCATTCAAATAGCAAAGATATAAAAAATAAGTCAAGACGCAAAAACTGACACCCAATGTTTGGATAGATAAATTTGAAATAACTTTTTAAAGAGAATTTTAAATAAAAGAAATTTGTGCGGCAAAAAACAGTACAGGTGCCACTCAAAATTGGAATGCTTGGTGAAAGCATAATGCATCACTAAAATATTATATTGCACAATACAAAATTCAGGAGACAACGCAACCAAAAAACCTTTTGCTGATAAAACATAAAGCTAAAAAAAGAAAATTTTCAACTTGCGTGAAAAAATATCACAATGACAACGAATAAGCCAAGGTAAGATGCCTTTATAGGTGTGACAACAAAAACATAGTAGTATTTTTGTAGAAAAACAATTTTGTACACTAGAAATTAAATGAAATACAGTCAAAACATTTGAATAAATAAATAAGCTTTACAGCTTTAAGGACATGTTTGTTTTATTTTTCGCTCGTAAAAAATTATTTTCGTTAACGAGTTTGACTAAGCAAGCAATCAAGCTTGAGCATAGGCGTCCTAAGCGGCGTAAGACCCAATAGCCGAGTAAGGATTTCCTCCGGCTTGCATTAGAAACTGTTGCTGTTGTTGTTGTTGCTGCTGAGAAATGTCATCTTGATGGCCTCCGTTGCCAAAGGCGGCCTGCTCATTCGGATCGCTTAGCTCGTTGTCAATTTCGCAGGCGTAGGAGTAAATAACGAGACAGAAGCCGACCTAAATTTAAGTTTTTTATATTTTTACTTTCAGGCTCAAACACGGAGACCCTTAGCTGGACACAAAGTCACCAGCAGGGGAAACATGGAGACCCTTAGCGGGAAAGAAAGACACCAGTAGGAGAAAAATTAAGGCAGGAAGAAAACAACAGGGGCAGCAGAAACGTAAGAATCATAGATTAATAAAACTTACATTGCACAGGAATCTAATAATATAGAACAGATTCTTCCAAACGAGAAACGGTAGACGCTGCAATAAATAGTAAACGTGTGTAAAGCATTGGGTGGTAGTTTTTAAGCAAAATGTAGTGAAAAAAAATTTCAGACCTAAATCAGTCAATTTTGCTCTGAATGAAAAAGCGAAATTAGGATTTTAGTCACTTGAGGATTGAGTTTTTACACCCAGCCGTATTTTTTTCCTAATAATTTTTAATACTTCAAGGAAAAACTTACCCAACCAGCAAGGCCATACCACGAATATACATAACAGCTAATGCCCAGCTCAACTAGAATGTACAGCGTCAGTAATATGTAGAAACCTTTTAAAGCTGGTAGAAGGTCGTAAATTTTCTGCAAGTTTTAATTGAAAAAAATTCAGACAAATTCTATTTTAACTTAGTCTGCTAAACAATATTTAACTGATATTGATAATTACATAGACCCTAGGACGCAGAATGGCCACAATCAGGTACACAGCCATGACAATCACCAGGATGTGCGCCAGCGTCATAATACCATCGCAGATGGCGAATCCTTTCCAAAATAGGCGCTTCCAAAACGACCTGAAAGCGCCTTGAATTTCAAACTTGAGATTCTCGTCATAGGTTAGCCAATCCAAGAATACTGTGACCAGTTCTACGAATGCTGTGACCTACAAAATTGCATGGTTTGTTGTAGTTGATTTGCATATTTTGGATACGAATTTCTACCTGAGGAATTTACAAATTGATAAGAGGTCACCAGTAAACAATTTACACGATGCATGAAGTTTTTAAGTTTGAAAATTGATCACTAAACAAACTGTTTAATGGCTGAACATAAATTAGCTATGTCTTTAACAAAAATATATAACTTTGTTAATTGATCCCCAATTGATATTATCCTGAAATCAATTTTCAAAATCCTGACTCTTTGAATTGCATCCTTTCAGACTGGAAACCAGTGCTTGTTGCTTGGCACTGTGTTAAATGCTACCAGATCTAGTGTTAGTAGCATAGATAGTATAAAGTAATAATATATAGTATAATATTGCTAGTTAGATAGATTATAGAATTAAGAAGAAAGCACTATGACACAATCCCAAAGTAATTTCACCAGATTTCTGCTATTGCCCTAATTTTCTAAAAACTTAATTCATACAATGGCATTTACTGGGCTTAGCAGCTAAGTCCAAACATAGGGTAGAATCCAGATTAGAGGGTCACAGCCTAAATTCTTTATTCACCTTCAATCTCCTACATAGTAGTTCTCACTTTCAGTGGTCTGCCCTTATATTCATTCCCATTTATATGTTATTGTAGACATTTCCTGCAATAACTATAGAAGGCCTATTTTTATCGAGTTTTATTTTCTTAGAATAGGCAAATTTGAACTTACAGAAAAATGTGAAAAAATTTGCAAAACTTTGTTATAATGCTTTAATAAAATTTTATTCGTGTGATTTTGACAAAAGTTAAGTGAAGTGAGCCACTAGTTAGATATTAGTCGTGGCTTCACTCTTTAGCACTTAGAAAATTTCTTAAATGTTAAACTTTTTTCCTCGGCTGTCCCTGAGTCTGTTTCTCAACACACTCTAGGTCCAGCCTGATCCCCTCGTGACTCATGATCTATTTTTAGCCGCGTGCACTTCTATTCCCTTGTAATGTGATTGTTATTGTAAACATCCCTGCGTGAGTCAGTTTCTATTTTTAGCTCGTTGTTTACCCAGTATCCTGTCATGTGACTGTCTCCCCCGCGTGGGTCATGCCTCTATTTTTAGCATATGACGTATGACTGTACTTTGCTGCCTGTCCATTCTGCGTCCTGTTGCTATTTTTAGCACATGATTCACTGCCCCTATGCGTCACATTACCTAATTTGGTCATTTCCCCACTTTTGTTCTTTAAGGCTTTGTCAACATGTTTACGGGCAAAGCTCTATATAAGCAAGACCCCTAAACCGGGAATTCTGCACAGTTCGTTTCTCTACCCTCCTGCTCGCCTGGTTCCGCGTTTCCTTGTCTGCTCTGCATGGTTAATGTACGATTGTCAGTTGTCGAACCTTACTAAATAATAAACTGGAAGATCAGCGACTTAAAGACAGCAATTGGAAGGATCTTCTGCTAGTCTTCTTCCTTTGGCAATCTCCTGCAACTCAGCCGACCGCGGTGACGAGCCCGGAGATTCCTGGTGGCAGCACCCGCTACTTCAAGATTGGTCGTTCTACTAAGTTGTACATCACGCTACCAACCCCGTGTCGAAGTTCTCGAGACCCGCCCATCTACGAAGGAGAACGGAAAGCACAACATTGGTGTAGCAGCGGTGGGATCCGACATCGAACGCCCAATTCAAAGCGCCCTTTCGTATTTGCAACTCGGCCGGACCATGTACAACCTATTCAATCGAAGCAGAGAAGACGACGAGCGCAGCGTCAGCAGCCGGAGAAATGCAGTGACCAGCTCGGCAACAGTCGCTGCGGCCGCAGCAGCTGAAACGGCTCCAGAACCAGCCTGCGGCAGGCGCAGAACATCAGCCAGCCTGCCGACTGACGACCCACCAGACGAGCTTCTCGAGGATCTCAGGCAAGTCAACGACAATTTTGATCTTCGAGCGCTCCTAGGCACTCTTCAGCGCCAGCTAGACAGACCACCGCAGCAAAGTAAGCAAGTCAAGATCGTGAGGTACACGCCGCAAATGGACATCCGCGTGTGGCTAGCGGCCTTCGAGCAGCGATGCGAGATGGAGAACATCGTCGAAGACCGAGAGATGAAGCAGCACCTGCTCGCCAGTCTGGACCTCGCGACTGCTTACCCGGCTGTCCTCGGAATGGATCTGCCTCGCCATGCCCGCTACGAGGAGGTCAAACAGCGCCTAATCGAGCGATTCGCCCGTCGCACCGGAGCCGATGAATGCCGAGAGCGTCTCCGCTGTCGTCAGCAAGGGAAGAACGAGTCCCCAGACGAATTCGCCGACGACCTGCGATTTCTCGCCGAGCGTGCCTACCCGAGGCTTCTGCCAGAAGATCGAGAGCGGGAGATGGCCGATCAGTTTCTCGCTGGTGTTCGCACGACCCCGGATCTTCGCGAGTGTCTCTACCGAGCTCGTCCGCAGACGCTGACCGACGCCCTGAGAGAGCTGTACCGTCTGGAAGGCGCCCGTGAATTGGCGCATCGCAGCGCTCAACCCCCGGTCAGGATGATGGGCGGGGAGACGCAGGAGCAGCCGGACGTCATGAACAAGGCCGTCCAAGCCATCACGGACACCCTGCAGAAGCAACAGGCTCTTCTCAGCAACCTGACCAGGCAGCAGCAGCAGCTATGGACCCAGCAGCAGCAGGCCCCGCTCCAGATGCAACAGCTGCTGCAGCAGATGCACTCGTCATGGAACCCGCCTTCGCCGCCGACTCAACAGCCGATGATGATGCAGGCCCCGCCGATGATGGCGCCTCAGCAGCAGCTCCCAGCCCAACAGCAGCAGCTGACTCCGCAGCAGAGTCCGCCGCGTCAGGCCGTGATCTGCTACCAGTGCGGCCAGCCCGGTCATCGTCGTACGCAGTGCCCGTTCAACCAGCAGCCGTCGGGAAACGTGCATCCGGAGGGCGAACACGGCAACGTCCTCCGCGAAGCCCAGACCCCGGCTATCTGGCCGACTCCGAGTGGTCCCGCGAGGAAGCCGCAGGACCAGAAGAGCCGCTAACTCCACCGCCAGAATCTGAAAAGGAGGGTGGTGAGACTGTAAATAACTCATTTGTAAATATTACTCATTCGCGTGACGCTGACCCCTATGTGACTGGCCGTGTGGCACGGCGCGAGGTTGCTTTCCTGCTTGATAGCGGTAGCAGAAAAAGTTTCCTTGGCGCGTCGACATGGGCCGCTATTCGTTCTTGCATGCCCTGTTGTATTATTACTCCCGTTTTTCCTAATTGCGTTACTATGTATGATGGAACGAAGCTCCCGCTGTCCTGCAAGGTGACTATCCCCGTTGAGTTTGGTGACTTCTGTGAGGAAGTCGAGTTTTTCGTCACTGAGTCGGACTGTGAGAATCTTTTGGGAGTGGAGTTCCTACGTAATCATTGCCGTTCAATTGATTTTGCCGATGCCATGCTTAAGTTTTTGAATGGTACCTGTATTCCTATTCGTTTTTGCCGTCATGAATTGCAACCCTGCAGGGTGTACACTGCCGAAAAGTGCACCTTGCCCCCTCGTAGTTCTGCTCTTATCCAGATTCAGTTAGATGACCATCACCCCGAGAACTACGGCTCGCCGAGCATCGTGGAGTTGGTGACGACCAAGCTCAACCCTGCCTGCGCCCCGTTGGATGCGGCCCCGGCACTGGTGACGATGCCAGACGGCAGAGGCTATCTCGAGGTCATCAACAATGCCGACCAAGAAGTTCAGCTGCAGCGTCATCTACGTCTCGGAATCTCGACGCCGCTGCGCACGTCCGACCTGATGAACCTGCAGGAGAAGTCTGAACCCGAGTCTGAAGTCAGGAGAGTCGCCGACCAACCAGCTGAGACCGACAACGCCTGGATCGACGAGGTCGAGATCAACGACAAGCTGACGCCTGATCAACGTCAACGAGTCCGCGCCCTACTCGCCGATTGCAGCGCCGCGTTCATGAAGCATCGCCTGGACGCCGGGCTGACTCACCTAGTGACGCACGACATCATTCTCAAGGACCAGACCCCAGTAGCTCTGCCGCCTCGCCGTATTCCTCCGCACCTCAAGGAGAAGCTCGACGATATGCTTGACGAGATGCTGAAGAAGCGGATTATCCGGCCTTGCTATTCGGCGTACAACTCCCCGATGATGATCGTGCCCAAGAAGGACGGCAGCATCCGCATCGTCCACGACTTCAGAGCTCTGAACGACAAGTGCGTCTACCGACCCTATCCATTCCCGCTGATTCAAGAGACGTTTGCCAAACTGCGCGGAGCCCAATGGTACTCCAGCCTGGATCTAGCGCAAGTTTTCTGGCAAATACCGCTCCGGCAGTGTGATCAGCAGCTGACCGCCTTCTCCGTGATTGACCGCGGCCAGTTCTGTTTCAACGTTCTACCGATGGGACTCGCTGACAGCCCTGGCAGCTTCCAGAGATGCATCAACAAGCTGCTAGACGGACTAGCGCCAGCCAAGGCCCTCGGCTACATGGACGACATCGTGATTCATTCGGTCACCTTCGAGGAGCAGCTCAGCAACCTGCGCGCGGTTCTGCAGCGAATCATCGACGCCAACCTGAAGGTGAAGCCGAAGAAGTGCCACCTGTTTCTGAAGGAGCTTCACTACCTTGGACACGTGGTGACTCCTGAAGGCCTGAAGACTTCGGAGGACAAGATTGCCCAGATCCGCGACTGGCCAGTACCGACTACAGTCACGCAGCTGCGACAGTTCTTGGGCCTCGCTAACTACTATCATCGATTTGTCGACGGATATGCTGAGATTGCTGCCCCGCTGCACGCCCTGACGAAGAAGGACGTCACTGGATTCAAGCAGAAGTGGACTTCTCAGCATCAAGAAGCATTTGACGCGTTGAAGACTCGCCTTTGTTCTACTGAAGTGCTGGCGCTACCTGAGTTTACACATGATCCAGCTGTAACCTTTGTCCTGGACACCGATGCCTCTGACGTTAGGATTGGTGCGTGCCTCGGCCAGGTGCAGTCAGATGGAGTGGAGAGGCCAATCGCGTACTTCAGCCGGAAGCTGCGAGATCCGGAGACGCGGTACAACGTGACGAAGCGAGAGCTGCTTGCCATTGTGGATTCGATGCGCCATTTCAGGCACTATCTGATTGGTAAGCCCTTCATTGTCCGCTCTGACCACAAAAGTCTCCTTTGGCTGCTAGCCCAGACAGAGTCGACTGGCATCCTCGGTCGATGGGTCGAGCGACTCAGCGAGTTCCAATTCAAGCTGGAGCATCGGCACGGACGGCTTCACGGAAACGCAGACGCGTTGTCTAGGCGGCCAGCAACGCCCCCGATCGAGTGCGACCGTGGACGACTGGTTTTCCCTGGAGCCACCCCAGCGACGCTCAACAGCGACCCAGCTGACGACATCGAGGTCAAGGACCTGACCGACACCCCAGCAGCACCTGCATCAGCAGCCTGCTCAGGCATCGCTCAGCGACTCCAGGAGCAACGATCAGACTCTAGCAGCAACCCGGAGGCCACTGTTCCAGCCCTCCGCCGCGCAGCCCAGAGCCCCTGCCGGATGCTCGAGACCCGACCGGACGCCGCCCCGAGAGCCCCTGCGCCAGCAGTCTCCACCAGCGCCGCCCGCAAGAAGCGTCAGCAACCTGCTCAGACTCGTCAGCAGCGTCACCAAACTGACCAAGTTCTCAGCAGACCAGCCAAGCGGAACTCACGCAAAGAAGCAACCTTCATCGAGATGTCTCGCCAGCCTGTGAGTGGTCAGCTCTCGATGACAGCCGCAGCGTCGCCACTCGCCCAGAGTCGACAGTCGGCTGCAACTGGCCTGGACAGACGATCGCAAACTGACAGTCGATGCTGCCCAACGCCTCAACGATCGGATTCGGTTTCTGTTGGTGCCGTGAGTGCACCGGTTGCTATTGTCGGACGTTCGCCGACTGATGTTGCGAGGTCAGGCCCCACGGAGCGGCGCAGCCAGGGCGACACCAGGTCGACAGTCCAGTGTTCTACTGTATCAGACGGTGCCGTGAGTGCACCGGTTGCTATTGTCGGACGTTCGCCGACTGATGTTGCGTGGTCAGGCCCCACGGAGCGGCGCAGCCAGGGCGACACCAGGTCGACAGTCCAGTGCTCTACTGTTTCTGACGGTGCTGTGAGTTCACCTGTTTCGACTGTAAAACGTTCGTACGCTGATGTCGTAAAGTCAGGCCCCACGGAGTGGCGCAGCCAAGGCGACACCAGGACGACAGCCTCTTGTTCTACTGTATCTGCCGGTGCCAGGAGTGCACCCTTGCCTACTGATCAAAGTGTGTCAGCTGATGTTGTGCGGCCAGACCCCTCGGAGCGGTGCAACCAAGACAGCATCCTGACAACGACACCTTCTGACGGAGCCGACAGCACGACGGCTGCGGGAGTCCGGAACCCGCTGCCATGCCGTGCCCTGCTCACCGATTTTCTGAAGACGCCGATGACCCGAGATCAACTCGTGGAAGCCCAGCGACGAGATCCCGCAGTCGGCTACGTGTACAATCTGATCGCCAACGGAGCAGCGAAGCCCGAGTTCGACGACAGACTGCAATTGACGAGAGATCAGCGAAATCTACTGGGATACTACGAGAACTACTTCCACGACGACGGCCTGCTGATGATCAATCCGACTGGTGGCCAACAGGCGGAGCGGATCGTGTTGCCGGCGTCATCGGATGAAGAGGTTCTCCAGCATCTCCACGACTCACCGCTCTGTGGACACCTAGGGCAGGTGAAGACGCTCGCCCGCCTGCGTGAACGCTTCTGGAGGCCCGGACTTACGAGAGCTGTCGAGAGCTACGTCAGCAAGTGTCGGACCTGTCTGGAGAGCAAAGCGAGACGCCGTGAGCCAGTTCCTGTAGAGTTTTCCTGTCTGCGAAGTGTTCGGTCGGATTCATATGGACGTGATTGGTCCGATTGGACAGACATCTAAAGGTGGTCACAAGTACATCCTAACGCTGTGTGACGCAACCTCTAAGTACCCGTTCGCCTATCCTATGCGGAATCAGAAGGCCAAAACGGTAATCAAGCTGCTACTAGAGCGCTTCATCCCCGAGTTCGGCGTTCCAGCCTGGATCCATACGGATCAAGGCACTAACTTCACTGGCTCAGCCTTCAGGAAGTTCTGCTCCCTGTACGGCATTCGGCATACTACAACTACACCCTATAATCCCAGTTCTAATGGACAGGTTGAAAACACCAACAAGCAAATCAAAGCGGCTCTTACCTGTCTGCTCGAACGCGACCACCGAGACTGGGACACCTTTTTGCCGGCCGTCCTGATGGCTCTTCGGTCCAGTGTACATCCGGTGACTGGATTCACGCCGCATTTCCTGGTCTATGGACGAGACTTCCGGCTACCGCTCGACAACACGCTGAAACGGCTGCCTGAGTACGACAACCTGCCTGAGTACGTGAAGGAATTTCAGCAGCGCCTAGACCAATCTACTGAGCTAGCCAAGGAGCGCCTGCGCCTACATCAGCAACTTCGGGATGAGCACTACGAGAATCAGCCTAAAGCCAAACGCCTACAGCCTGGTGACCTGGTCCTACTTAACAACCCGGTTTTACCGTCTGAGGAAGCCTCCAAATTTCACCGGCCGCGCAAAGGTGTCTACGAGGTTGTAGAACCCAAAGGCGAAGTGGTGTACAAGATTCGCAGCGTCTACCGCAATCCCAGAGCTCGACGAGAAGAGCTAGTGGTCCATCGCCGCAATCTAACGCTATTGCCGCCTGGAGACTACCCGAAGGCCGACCCGGACATTGAGAATCGCCCCGCGAGACGGAGACGGAACGACTCTCAAGAAGCCGCGAAACAGCCTCAACTGCCGACTATCCTAGAGGACGAAGACGACGACTCCGACGCCAATGAGGAGGACGATCCGCCTCGCTACCGCTATCGAGAGCAGACCGTCGCTCCATCACGACATCAAGGAGTCCAGCCGCCAGCCCAAGGACATCAGCTAAGTTCATTGTTGCGTGACCCAGTGCCGTGTGGTGATCGCACTGTGAATGATACTGGTGTGCCTGGTGACAATTTAGTGACTGACTCGAGTTTTAGGAATGAACTGCCATTTATGCCCCTTTTGCCTGAATCGCCCAAGTTTGCGTCTACGCCCCTTTCTGCCCGCGTGCCTGTTCACGATTCGCGTGCCAGAACTCCCGTGTCATTTTCTAATCGTTCGCATGTTCAGCTGTCTGTCCCTACTCCCCCCGTCTCGCTGGCATCTCAGTCTCTTCACTGTGCTGCTTCGGCAGCTTCGCAATTAGGGACTCCTAGGCTAGTTAGACAGCGTAGGCAGCCTGAGCGCTTAGTTATTAATCCTAGGGCTAAAAGCTATGCCAGCGGGACAGTCCGCGCCATGACGTACGAAAACCCGTTCCAGCCAGCTCGTAAAATGAGCCGACGCTCAACGCCGACGCCGCCGCCCCGGGGCTGGGTGCCCCCAGCCACGAGTGGCAGCCTGCTAATTCGACCTATTGGTCTGCCAGCGGTCCGACCCTACGTGTCAGTCCTGCGCCCTGCCAATAACCGAACGGGACCGTCACCGCCGGCACGCTTTGTCCCGCCTCCGCCATTGCCTCGCCGACGTCAGGTCGATTTAGACGCGGAGTCCAGCCGACATTGGACAACAGCCGGCAGCTCAGGAACCCGACTAATCCTGCGACCGCATGGAGGCCCTAGCTATGAAGCAGCCCCGGTCACAGAAGAGGGCGCCCCTCCACCAAAGCGCAGCAAACAAAGCCGGAGGCGCGCAAACGCTCAAGCCCCGAAAGCTCTGGACCGGCGGCTGGACGAGGCCCTGACCCAACTCCGGCGGGAAGCCGAGCAACGAGGCGCATCCGAGGGAGTCGAGCCCGAGGTCATCGTTATCAGCAGCGACTCGGAGGACGACGAGCCTGCAGTGCAATCCCCGGCGACGATCGAGCCGGCAAGCGACGCTGGAGTCACCTCGGCGACAGTCGGCCAGGATGTCCAGCCAGGAGCGACTCCAACAGCACCCGCCCAGTCGGCGATTATCGAGCCAAGGCGCCCGGAGACGGTCATAATGTTTCAACCGACGAGCCTGGCTCTGTTGGCCGTCCGAGCTCTGCGGGTCGCACCGGGTTCGTCCAGCAGCAATCTATCAGAGGACGAGCAGGACGGCAACGAGGAGGGTTGGTCGGCCGACGATGAAGGAGGGTCCGATGAAGGAACTGACGCCACCCGGCTCGTCGGACCGGACCATGTGCCAAGAGGCAACTACGCGGATCGCCGGATGCAGCGGCAGCCGCGCTTCAGGGACGCGGCAACGGACACCGATGATCTGGAAGCCGGCCGGGTCGCACTTTCGCAGGCGACGCTTTATCGAACCCAGCTCGTGCTGCAGGCTGGTCAAGAATTCGGGACTCTACTGGTGCGGGCCGCGCATCCCCATCGCCACCAGGACGTCCCTAGACTCGGTGCCATCATGGAGGCTCGGGCCCTGACCGACGGACAACGCCAGGCTGCCGTTGACGTAGGGATCCGGCTGGCGCGCGAGGCGCTTGCCGACACGGACCAGCCCAACCTGGTGAGGCTATTCGCCAGGACCCTGGCCCAGCTAATGGTCGGGCGGACCCCGCAAATCCCGGAGGACTTTCCGAGGCCAGCCCAGGGCCAAGATCAACCGGGACCGCCAGCGCCGCCGCCGAGCCCAGATAACTGAGGGAATCGGAGAGATGAACAGGACAGTGCGAATCTGTTCTTGTGTGTCTGTCAACCCCATGTTTATTTTCTGGTTGATGTCTTCAGTGCCTGTGTGTGTTCTGTGTGACTCCGTTCCCTGGCCGCTTCGTTCGAGTGTGTGACCCTGATATTTTACTTCCCTTTCTCTTAAGAGTGAATGATGGGGACTAACTCTCTCCTGTTAGTCTACCCATTGTGTCTGTTCGGCAAGCATTTAATTTCATTAGCCACTTAGATGACTGGTCAGTCCTCCCATGCATTTTGGTCAAACTTTTATTAATTTATTTTTCGTTTATTTTCTCCCACCTGACTGACCAGTGTGTGTTACGGTACGAGGCGTTTATTTAATTTTAGCCTCTGTCTTCAAGGTGTGTAGGGCCTCTTGTGTGTATGTTTCTTAGGATCTCTCTTTCCCATCTCTGAATGCGCCGACAACTATTTTTCTAATAACTTTTGCCAATCAGGTCCATTTTACTAGTTTTTCCCTCCCTTTATTATGCATTTGCCCCTTAGGTTTTGCCAGTTTAATAAATAATATTTTGTTCATTTTTATAAATTCTCGCTGTTCGTTTGTCTACCAGCTCTTATTTGGTCGGGGAGTGTGAAGTGAGCCACTAGTTAGATATTAGTCGTGGCTTCACTCTTTAGCACTTAGAAAATTTCTTAAATGTTAAACTTTTTTCCTCGGCTGTCCCTGAGTCTGTTTCTCAACACACTCTAGGTCCAGCCTGATCCCCTCGTGACTCATGATCTATTTTTAGCCGCGTGCACTTCTATTCCCTTGTAATGTGATTGTTATTGTAAACATCCCTGCGTGAGTCAGTTTCTATTTTTAGCTCGTTGTTTACCCAGTATCCTGTCATGTGACTGTCTCCCCCGCGTGGGTCATGCCTCTATTTTTAGCATATGACGTATGACTGTACTTTGCTGCCTGTCCATTCTGCGTCCTGTTGCTATTTTTAGCACATGATTCACTGCCCCTATGCGTCACATTACCTAATTTGGTCATTTCCCCACTTTTGTTCTTTAAGGCTTTGTCAACATGTTTACGGGCAAAGCTCTATATAAGCAAGACCCCTAAACCGGGAATTCTGCACAGTTCGTTTCTCTACCCTCCTGCTCGCCTGGTTCCGCGTTTCCTTGTCTGCTCTGCATGGTTAATGTACGATTGTCAGTTGTCGAACCTTACTAAATAATAAACTGGAAGATCAGCGACTTAAAGACAGCAATTGGAAGGATCTTCTGCTAGTCTTCTTCCTTTGGCAATCTCCTGCAACTCAGCCGACCGCGGTGACGAGCCCGGAGATTCCTGGTGGCAGCACCCGCTACTTCAAGATTGGTCGTTCTACTAAGTTGTACATCACGCTACCAACCCCGTGTCGAAGTTCTCGAGACCCGCCCATCTACGAAGGAGAACGGAAAGCACAACATAAGTGACTTGTATAACTAGACGCAAGCAGAGGCTAAGGAAAATCAACCAGCTCCACCTTGGCAATCCACAATAATAACTTTGTGAGTTTTCAACCAGAAATATCTTAGTCTTAAGTCTTGAATTACTTACCTGCTTAGGCAGAGAAAATCTTCTTATAAAGTGAGTATTGGGAAATACCTGCCAAAGGCAGAGAAACTGCCTAGATGGCGAGATAAGACCTGCGAAAGCAGAGAATCCACCTTAGGGTGAGAAAGACTGCTGAGAAAGCAAGATATAGTGCGAGAATAAGAGTAGGAATTAGGTTTAGGGCAAGGGAATTTCTTAGGTAATTAAGGCTGCAACCCTCTAATCTGGGTACCACTCTAATTTTGGACTGGGTTTATTGCTCGGCCCAGTAAATGCTACCAGCTAGCCTAGTAGATGCTACCAGGCAAATGAGTAATTAAGTAATTTCTAGGAAACAGATTAAAGTTTAAGGAGAATAGAAGAAAGCCCTAGAGCAACTTTGGGGTCAGCAACAGAATAATAAAAGACCCCTACAACATAACATTAGTTGTATTATTTAAAATCTTTTAATTCAAATCCTACTATCTACTCTGTTTCTTTCTCAATCCAAATCGTTTCTATATTCTTGTAGGCTTTTATTTCCTGTATGACTGACCCTTAAGTCTGCTTTTGCAATTTACTCAGCTGAACTATTGCTTATAATACAGTTGCTCTGGGGTCCACATAGTATGGTTTCCTTCTTCTAAAATTGCATGTAGTTGTAGTCTTTCATAATGTTTGATATAATGGCAATTATAAGCTATTTATTTTTATGAGTATATTAAAAACTTAGCACATGTGGAAAATTATATTTGCAAATATAATTTTGGTCAGAAAACAAATTAATACTTTTTATCAAGCTAAATTTACTAATAAATGGAAAATACACACTATTAAAAATTTAATAAACAAATATGAAAAAAATAATACAAATAATAAGGCTTGGCTTACACTAAAATAGTAATCTTAAATATTGGCATGAATGCTATCTTCTTTTATATTAGACTAGGGATAATTTTAGTATAATTACTACTTTTCTTATTTTCCTTACGTTGTAGGGTTTTTTGCAAATAATCTAATAATCTTATCTTATGCTTCTACTATCACCTTAATTTCTTAGGCAAATTGCCTAATGATAGTTAATTTAATATTATTTATTTATGCAGCATTCTAGAAGTATTTACTGGGCCAAGCAGCTCAATTAGTGTAAATATACAGGGTGTCTCATAGACTAGAGTAATAGAGGGTTGCAACCTAATGTCTCTTTTCTATATTTAATTATCTTTCATTTTGTCTTTAAATAGTTATTTCTTTATTCTTCAGTAACATATACTTATGCCAGTTCATAAGTTGGAAGCTAGAAGGAAAGAGATAAATGATGAAGACTATTGAGTTGTCTTAAATCTTAAGTAATTAGCCAATTTAGTTAGCCTAATTAAAAATTTGTGAAAGTAGAGTCCAGACTTTGCCAGCATGGAATCTTTGCTATAATACTCAGGAATGGAAAAATGCAATTTTGAATAGTGTGTAATTTATTTTAAGCCAGGCACAATTGAACTGAAATAAATAGAATCATCACAAAACTTGCAATGTACTGGAACAAAAATGTTGAAGGACCAAAAAATGTCCCGCGAACCATTTTGCCTGAATTTTACCTATTCTTCTCCATTTTGGTACTTGTGTTGTAAATTGTGAAATTTTTGCTGTGCACTTTTTGTAACTTTTCTTGTGACTTAATGCATTTTTTAGCACTTGCGTTTTTTTTGTCACAATTTCTCCCTTGTGCACACACAATTTGCGCAGTATTTTTGTGTACACGCAGGAACATGTTCCAAATTTCACGCAGGAATTCCATCCTGGAGACTTTGTTATTTGATGGGGAAAACTTATAGGCACTGAAAGTACAATTAATATAAGAAATAAGATACAATATAAGGGACTCTAAGCAATAGAATTTTTGATCAAATGTAAACATTTTTAACTAAAAATTTAAACCCTGTAATGTATATTTTTGTGGTGGCTCTACTAGCTTAAAATGAGTTTTTTGTCAAAAATATTTTTAGAACTGAATTCTATCCGCATAAACTGATGCAGTTGAATTTTTGCATGTACGGGAGAAAATATATACACAGAAAAAAATAAAATCTTTAATAATAGAGTCAACATTACTAACAATTAAATTTTAATGCTCATTTGTATCGGTTATGGCTAACACAGCACTTACTGTAATAATTATGCATCCTATAAAGGTTCCCATACGGTTATCGAAGCAAAGACATTGCTTTAATGGCAGAAGAGGTTCAACGTCAGTACGCCTTTTTAGTTTCCAGCCCATAGCAAAGGCTCTAATGTACCTTAAGCAATAAAAATATAGTACAAAACCAAAATCCGGGAAATAATTAGTTCTTGGAAAAATCTAAATTGAAAAACGTAAGCATTTAAAGTTTTAGATCTTCTTTACTTCAACGTATTATCTACATCTTAAAGCTAAAGTAAAAAATTATTTGTATATGTTGAGGTGCTTAAATAAGTAAACAGCTACATTTAGGAACTTCTGCTTAGTTTTTGTTCTACTTTTCCGTTTAACGCTTATACGGAATGGTTTGGGTCAGTTCAGCTTAGATTAGATTAGATTAGATTTAGATTAGCTACCATTTGTTTGAATACAGCGAAATCGGGATTTATAAACTAAACTTAGCTGATATATTATTATGACTGTTAAACAATACATTATGCATAAAGTAAGAAAAATTTGCACAAAATTTTTTACTGTTCAATATTTTAGAAACCAAAGTTGTACAAGTATATCTTATTTTTTCCCAAATCGCAAAGTCATCGCGGTGCTAGTGCACTTTATTCGCACCGGAAGCTAAAAATCGCAGGACGCGTTTATATAACGATATACCCGTGACATGCGTCACAATTATGCAATTCATGATATGACTCATATGTTGCGTATCTCTTTCAGCGATTTATAGATTCAACAAATAATAGCATTTTGGGTTATTCAATGTGCTAACTGCTAAAAAAGTAAATAAATATAAAAATCGTACAGAAGCGTATTTTTTATCATTGATCCTATTAGTGTATCAGAATTAAAGTATGTTAAACAAGACGTTATAAAACTCAATTATCGTATTATTTTTTGAAAAGGCCAGTTAAAATTTCTGGATACATTTTTTATCCTCTTTTAACACAAAAATTTAGCGTTTCAGAATTAACGAGAGTAAGTTATATTACGGAAATTTAACAATAATATTAAACTTTAGTGAACTGTTCAGCAACAGAACAGACAAAATGCCATCCAATTATGTAATTTTCCTATTTCCTCTTCAGTCTACTAGCAGTAGAGTTCAAAAAGCGCTTAGAGAGGCCGAGATACAATGTAGGCATAATTTATTATCTTTTAGCCTAGCAAATAAAGACGTGACTGAATTCCGGGCTCTTTCCACCGCATAGTCTGCGCAAAAACTAAAATATCAAAGCGAATTTCCCCTTCTAATAGCGGTGCGAAGGAATAGGGAGTGAAAAAGAAGCATACTTGTATATTGAGGGGGGTTGGTTGTTGCGTGGGGAGCTGTGGGGCAATTTCTGTCTGGGCTGTGATTATTGAACCAACCAGGCTTAGGAGAGAGAACGAAACGTTCCAACCAACCAATAAACCGTCTTCTATAAACTACAGACCAACCTCACACGCTTTCCAAAAACCGTTCCGCTACCCCCTCCCTCCTAAAAACCACAAAACCTTGGCTCCGCAAACCACCGAGCGGCAATTGGTTTGGAGGACTTCACTCCTGTTCAAGGTTGGTTTCCTAAAATTTTTCCGCTAACTATTTCTCCCACTAGACATATAGAAAAAAACAGTCTTCCACCTCAGCCTATAGTTAAGATTCACAAAAGCCTTTCACAGTCTATAAAGAGCTAAATTCTAGTCTATCATTGCCTTACCTCAAAGCGCTAATTGAATCAGATAAAGCCTTTGACTGTTGGTTTGTCTCTGGTGTTCTGCCTGCACGCATCTGTTGTTCCAACCCCCACAGGCAAAATAACTAACTACCAATCCCGAAAGCCAGCGTTCAATTAACCCATTTGACGGACCGGAAAAGACGGCCTTCGGCGTATATATAAATAACGAGAATTTAACTCACCCACCTGTCTGAGGAATTTGGACAAAAAACGCGTGCGAAAAGCAACTACGAATGTCCGCCTGCGCAATTCCGATTTGGACTGTTTGACGGATGCAACAGACAGCTAACTGGGCTAGATGTCTTCAACTGATCGTGTCCGATTGAAAAATCTGCCACCGGCGCAGCTATGCAGCGGCACTATGAATCACCATGTTCAGCAGCAGCATCACCAACATCAGGCGCAGCCGCCGCCGATTGGTTTCGGAACGCTCCCAGCACGTCGCCGCAACGCTGGGACAAGCTCCGTTGCGGTCAGTCGGCCAAGACGGCCACTTTCGCAGACGCTTGACGACAACAACGAATTCAATAATTTGTCGCCAGTTGATGGCGGCGTTGTCGATCAAGATGACGATCAATTTGACGAGCAAAATCGTTCTGCTGCTGATTATAACGACGAGGCGGCTGTTCGCGATCGACTTCTGGCCTTCGTTCCGCCGCCGCCGCCGCCGCCACCACAGCAGCAACATCCGCCGCTGCCGCCACCGCCTCCGCCTCACAACAGCAGGGGTCGCTCTTATGGTCAACGTCCATTGCAAGCGGCTTCCACCACTGGTGGCGTCTACGCTGGTCACTACGGAAACGGTGAGCGCAACTTAAATTGAAATAATCAAGCTCCACAATCCTCAGGCAGTCAAGCTCCACAATCCTCAAGCAGTCAAGCTCCACAATCCTCAAGCAGTCAAGCTCCACAATCCTCAAGCAGTCAAGCTCCACAATTCTCAAGCAGTCAAGCTCCACAATCCTCAAGCAAAGCAATCAAGCTCCACAATCCTCAAGCAGTCTAGCTCCACAATCCCCAAGCGTCAAGCTCCACAATTCCCAAGCAGTCAAGCTCCACAATTCCCAAGCAGTCAAGCTCCACAATCCCCAAGCAGTCAAGCTCCACAATTCTTAGGCAGTCAAGCTCCACAATTCTTAGGCAGTCAAGCTCCACAATTCTTAGGCAGTCAAGCTCCACAATTCTTAGGCAGTCAAGCTCCACAATCCTAAAGCAGTCAAGCTACACAATCCTGTGCTCTCATCATGTAACTTTAATCAACTCAACAGACAGGTAAGCCGCCAAACTACTAACGTTAGAGTCGATCAGAACCCAGTCATCATTATTTTTCTCATATAGCCAAAAAGGCAAAATTTTGCCTTCCGATCGCAGTCTTCTTTTTAATAATGACTCAACCCGATGCCTTACACTTGAGCATGCCACACCTCACCTTGAGGCGAGAAGCTAAATCGCTGAGGAAACTTGATTGACGTGACTCATCTAGCCGTGAAAATAATTAACACCTTTCGTTCCACGGGTTTTTAACGCGGTAGGAGGTGAAAAGGTGGCGCATCCCCAACTAATGGTTTGGCTTAAAAATCGAGCAGTTTCTCACACATTGAAAGAAGTGTCTTCTTCTTTCTAGACAAAAATTGCTCATCAGTCAATGTGCCTCATCTAAAAGAAGAGTATAGTGATCTTAAAAAACGAAAGAATCTTTATCTTACAATCGATCATACCTGATTTCATAATTCCCAAGGCAACGCCAGCAACAATAACAACAACTACGTCAGCGAAGCGAGATCGCTGATGTCGCAGCAGCCGCCGCCACCGGCAGTTCTGCCGCCAACCATCGGCATTCCGATTCCGCCGCCACCGGCTGAACCGCCACCGGGCACCCCGCGGGACTCCATCGTTCTTGGCGGCGGAGGCGGCGGCGCTGGCGGATGCCACTACGCTGAGACTGGCCTGCTGCAGCACACGCTGCAGAGCCAGCATGCCAACCAGCAGCAGCAGCAGCAGTACTGCAGTGTGGATTCCGCCAATGCTTTTTACCTGCCCGCAGGTGAGACATTTGATTCAGATTTCCCGTCAGCCTATGTATGTATCTATCTACGAGTATTTATCTATCTATCTATCTATCTATCTATCTATCTATCTATCTATCTATCTATCTATCTATCTATCTATCTATCTATCTATCTATCTATCTATCTATCTATCTATCTATCTATCTATCTATCTATCTATCTATCTATCTATCTATCTATCTATCTATCTATCTATCTATCTATCTATCTATCTATCTATCTATCTATCTATCTATCTATCTATCTATCTATCTATCTATCTATCTATCTATCTATCTATCTATCTATCTATCTATCTATCTATCTATCTATCTATCTATCTATCTATCTATCTATCTATCTATCTATCTGTCTGTCTATTTATCTAGCTAACCACAAATATCTCTTTTTTAAACACTCAGTCTTTCTATTTTCCGATTTTAAGTTGAAGCGTATCTTAAATATCAATAGATTTCAAATTGCATAATCATTTTCTAAGACATATGAATCGTATGATACTTAATTACACTCAGCAACTTTGAGTCATTCGGGTTTCTCTCTTCCTGTTACCTTTACCGCATGAGCGCATGGAACCCCGAGGCCATTGTCTTGCACCCAGCTGAACTAGAGAACAAAGCTGATCTCAAACCCCACGCATAGATTTCTCCCTCCAGGGAAATTTTTCCTAGTCTATGGATTCAGGAAAAAATCAATGGACAAACTGCTTACTCATGAGTCATTTCCCAGCTCTCTTGTTGAACCAGTTGCGTCAATCTACTATGACTGAAAAGGCAGCAGATAAACTGAAAAAATAGAGATAGATTAATCAGACATATGCTTTAAACCAAATCAATATTTTCCAACAAAAAAGCCGTGCTGCATTGACTCAGTCGGCGCAACAGTCTGCGCAATCTACTGCCATCCCACACTTATAAGAGGAAATCAGCCCACTTGACTTCGCCCCCAATCTCGCCAAACAGATAGATAGCATCTAGCTAGCTTCAATGTAGAACCATATGGAACAAAGACTATATAATGGCATCAAGATCGTGGATGCGGCCGCTGCGTTTAGAAATCCCCTCTCCCCGCCTATACGATTCAACAAAGTTCCACCAGATTTTGTGAAAATCCCTCCCCCTCAATCAGTTCTTATCTATTTCGGGGAGATAGGGAATTTTTTGCCACTCAAACAGTTCACAGAGCTTTGCTAAGCTTATATCTATAAAGGTTTTTAATTTCTGTGGAGACGAGGAAATTATTTATGGAGAATGATTTTCAAGCACAGGGGGTGCCAACTGTTACCCCCTGAGTGCAAGTGGTTAATTTTTTAAGTTATTTAGAATTTAAATCAAGTTAAGGCTAGAAAGATCCACAGATTTTGATCGACTCAATAATCCTTCTTTTTAATTTCTGCACGAAGAGTTAATCCTAAGCCGATGAATCAATAAATACCTATATTCAATGCAACTACATAACTGGAGCCTTAGCGCTCAAAGAATACAATAGACAAGATCGCTGATTGCAGATTTAAGTGGAGTAAAATACACAGCTAATGATGAAAACCAATGGAGTGTAACAATGCAGGTAAAGTACAATGATCCCGTGGGAATTATTGTGCGAGCTTCTCCATCTTCATCCTTGGTATTCCAGCTTCCGCTACTGCTCCCGTCTAAGTTTTTAAGCATAAACTGACATGCTGCTGAGTCGTTAGTTAGCGAGAAATTTTATTAGCACAACCTAATAGAAAAAAGGGACGCGTAAATGTACACTGGAACACCCCCAGGTCCCAAACCCTTTAGTTGCAGTTTATGCTGACAATATGCAGCCGTATAAATAGGACGTACAAGTAGAGCCATTTTCAGTTCGCCACCCTCACACACACACACACAAGAACACCAATAGATAGCTAACCCTCATTGCTCAGCCAAGGCCCCCAATGTGGTGAAGTTATTATGTAATATTCCCAAATCGGCTTTCGTTTTTCAGCTCTGTCTGCCTGCTTACTTCTAATAGAAGAGAAATCGACGCGCGGGGGTTGGGGTTTTGGCTCCGAGAGTTACGTAATTAACGCCCAGGGAGACAGAAAGAAAGAAAGGAGAAAATAGTTTTTGGAGTTTTAGTTTCGGCGGCATGGGACGCGCGATCATGCCAATACAATTTTCTGCTTGGCTTAGTGCGTTCAGACACACTATTCCCATCCCCAAGGGAGTAAAATGACAACCATCCCCAACGCCACATCCACATGCAATTTGCCCTTTAGGGAATAACGCTTGGGGAATTACTGGACAATTTAGCGCTTAGTAAGCTAAACCCCCAAATCTATACGTAAAAAATAGTAATTTTAGGCGCATTGTTAGTCTGGATTCATTTTTGTTGTAGAAGAATTATAACTATGAAAGACAGATACGCATTTTAGCATTAGCTTAAGCCTTCAGGTCAGTAAAATGCCAGTAATTAACGAGGAAATAGGCAGTCAGTCTTTAGCTTTTGACACTTTCTTATCTATTTTACCGGTACTCCTCACCTGCATTCATTAATCATTAATTAGTGGGTTAGAAACAGTATTCGCCCTGTTCGCAGAGAGTGTCCCGATGACAATCAGTAGCTACTGCACTGCACTGAATATCAACTTTCTTATGCAGGAGGGCCGACCAAAGAGGTTGCACAATAATTTGACTGACGGAATTAGTCAAGGTCAAAAGGTCAAGGCTCAAAGTTAAATAATGGCAAGACAAGTAGAAAATTTGGAATTTAATAACAAAATTTTAGATTGATTTTTTAGCAGACCTTCGTGGCATTGTACTTTACGAAAAGAAAATTTAATTTCTTTACCTTCTAATCGACCATTATTGAGATATTCAATAATATGTGACACTTGATAAGCTTGTGGCTAATTTATTTATCTATTCTTGAAAATAAGACTTTTATCAATAAATCGAATTCCGCTTGCATGAACAGTCAAGAACTCAATTTTTTTAGAATGATTTTGGCCAGCCAGTTCATCAGAGAGTGGTTTTGTCCTTGTTGTTGCGCTGGAATTAATTTGCACTTTGTTTACAGAACAATTGCTGTATCAATTCAACTTAGGAGAAAATAGTCACATTAATAAATGCATTCCAGTTTATTCAAGATTTTGATTAAAAAGTTAAAAGATTCTGAATATTAGAAAGTCACGTTTCGTCTATTTACCTACCTGACAAATTGAAAATAAGCCTCTGTATGAGTTTTTTTAAAAGAGTCTCGAATGTCACACACCCTATTAACTAATGATGAAGATAAAAATGCTTTCAAGCATCTACGGCCGGGCGAAGTATTTTTTTCGTTCGTCTCAATTAGTTAGCTAAGCAGATCTCAATATGGCCCACGAATGAGAATATAAAATCTACGTTGACTAGCTAAGGGGTATCGGATTTCTGAATTTAGTTGACTCATTATTAATTTCGTTTGGGGCCATGATTATATCATGCTCAACTCCTGATGCTTTCTTTTTGAATGCTTCTCCATGTCTATCCTGATGCTATCAGTTTACGTATTTATCTATTTATTTATCTATCTATCTATCTATCTATCTATCTATCTATCTATCTATCTATCTATCTATCTATCTATCATCTATTTTTACCTATAGGTCAAGTGCAATCAGGCCTGGGCATCTCCTATGGCAACGGAGGAGGCAGCAACGGTCCAGGAGCTCCCCTATCAACAACCAGCGATCGGAGACTGTTTCAACAGCAGCAGCAGCAGCAGCAATACGACAGCAGGGCAGGGGTGTACGACACAGCCGGATCACTGCGGCACAGGTGATATAATTGTTCAAATCTTTTTAATATACGTAATGAAAACTGCATCAACAATCTAACTGCTTGTTAGCTCACTTGCTAGATCGTTTAAGTCGTAGCAGAATGAAGCGAAACACGCAACATGCCCCAGTGTTGGACTCACTTATTAAACATAACCAAGCATCGTCATGGTCACTTCACGCACAACCCTCGATATGCTTGGCACAAAGGCAGAAGACTGTTGATTGTTAGAACCACTCTCGGGGGGCTCCTTGGCATAGCAACTCGAAACGAGGCATTCTCTGACGAGCCATAGAGACTGCGAGACATCCGCGGTAACTACTTGAAATCATGCAGGACAAAATTGATTGATTGCGGGGCATTGACAAGTGTCTCGCAACAAGGGACAGTATTTTTTTAATTCTGGCATTCCCTTTATTTAGTTGCTAGGCCGTGAATTAATAAGGGCTTTGTGTGTTCCCCAGCTCGTTGCTTGTAATTTCTTCCATTTCTTATTCAGAGGTAGTCAGGCAGCGCATTAAAAGCCACCTGACTACTGTTTTACATCCAATCTTTAGAACTGTGTAAATTGTCGTTGTTCTTATGCATCGGCCAAACTTTACAACGCAGATAACTTGTTAATGCCTGAAATAGCTTTAGCGGACAATTAGTGGGGTGGTGTTGGTTGCGCAACACATGGCTGACTGGGCGGTATGAGGCATGTTGCCGTGAGCAAATTAAGGTAGCTGCTAGCCAGGTTCTATATGGTTGCGTCACTAATTAAAGGGCTCCCTGTTTTCCAAGGTTGGCATCGTTATTAGACAAGCAAAAAGCTAGATACGAGTAGATAGATAGATAGATAGATAGATAGATAGATAGATAGATAGATAGATAGATAGATAGATAGATATATAGATAGATAGATAGATAGATAGATAGATAGATAGATAGATAGATAGATAGATAGATAGATAGATAGATAGATAGATAGATAGATAGATAGATAGATAGATAGATAGATAGATAGATAGATAGATAGATAGATAGATAGATAGATAGATAGATAGATAGATAGATAGATAGATAGATAGATAGATAGATAGATAGATAGATAGATAGATAGATAGATAGATAGATAGATAGATAGATAGATAGATAGATAGATAGATAGATAGATAGATAGATAGATAGATAGATAGATAGATAGATAGATAGATAGATAGATAGATAGATAGATAGATAGATAGATAGATAGATAGATAGATAGATAGATAGATAGATAGATAGATAGATAGATAGATAGATAGATAGATAGATAGATAGATAGATAGATAGATAGATAGATAGATAGATAGATAGATAGATAGATAGATAGATAGATAGATAGATAGATAGATAGATAGATAGATAGATAGATAGATAGATAGATAGATAGATAGATAGATAGATAGATAGATAGATAGATAGATAGATAGATAGATAGATAGATAGATAGATAGATAGATAGATAGATAGATAGATAGATAGATAGATAGATAGATAGATAGATAGATAGATAGATAGATAGATAGATAGATAGATAGATAGATAGATAGATAGATAGATAGATAGATAGATAGATAGATAGATAGATAGATAGATAGATAGATAGATAGATAGATAGATAGATAGATAGATAGATAGATAGATAGATAGATAGATAGATAGATAGATAGATAGATAGATAGATAGATAGATAGATAGATAGATAGATAGATAGATAGATAGATAGATAGATAGATAGATAGATAGATAGATAGATAGATAGATAGATAGATAGATAGATAGATAGATAGATAGAAAGATAGATAGATAGATAGATAGATAGATAGATAGATAGATAGATAGATAGATAGATAGATAGATAGATAGATAGATAGATAGATAGATAGATAGATAGATAGATAGATAGATAGATAGATAGATAGATAGATAGATAGATAGATAGATAGATAGATAGATAGATAGATAAATAAATAGATGGATAGATAGATAGATAGATAGATAGATAGATAGATAGATAGATAGATAGATAGATAGATAGATAGATAGATAGATAGATAGATAGATAGATAGATAGATAGATAGATAGATAGATAGATAGATAGATAGATAGATAGATAGATAGATAGATAGATAGATAGATAGATAGATAGATAGATAGATAGATAGATAGATAGATAGATAGATAGATAGATAGATAGATAGATAGATAGATAGATAGATAGATAGATAGATAGATAGATAGATAGATAGATAGATAGATAGATAGATAGATAGATAGATAGATAGATAGATAGATAGATAGATAGATAGATAGATAGATAGATAGATAGATAGATAGATAGATAGATAGATAGATAGATAGATAGATAGATAGATAGATAGATAGATAGATAGATAGATAGATAGATAGATAGATAGATAGATAGATAGATAGATAGATAGATAGATAGATAGATAGATAGATAGATAGATAGATAGATAGATAGATAGATAGATAGATAGATAGATAGATCACTTACTGGACTTAGCTGCAGGGAGGTCCCTGAGGTGACGCAGCGCGAAGGTGCAGCCGCCCATTCCGCTAACCCCTGGACGACTGACGCGCCGTCATGGAATATTGGTTGGCGTCGCCCAGGGAGGTCCCTCAGTGTCGCCGGCAGCTATGTTGCTCCCTGGAATTGGGAGTTCAGCCCTGCGGGTTGCCCGGAGGAAGCGCATGAGCTGGTTAAAATTTTCGGGTTTGCACGCATCATAGATAGAAGTGTGTGGCCCGAGGAATTTAAGTCTGGCCCGCGTGAAGGCGGGGCAGATGCTGACGAAGTGCTCAGCTGACTCGTCACCCGAGTTGCAGAAGCTGCAGGTGGCGCTAGGAATGCTGCCCTGCAGGTATTGGTGCCTGGAGAAGCAACCATGGCCTGAGAGGGTCATAGTGGCAGCCCGGATGTCCCTCCGCGAAAGCCGGAGGAGGAGGTTCCGGAGCTGGCGAGAGGGCTGTGGAACAGCACCTCTAGATTGCCTGCAAGTGATGCAGTTCGCCCAGAGCGAGTAGTGCTGGGTCTTGACCCACGTTTTGATCCGTGAGTTGATGACACAGGAGGGGGTCGGGACGAGGGGCTCAGGCCCAATGCAGGATCCAGATGAGCCGGCTTTTGCAAGCGCATCAGCGAGCTCATTTCCCCGGAAACCTTCGTGTCCCGGCACCCACTTAAGAGTGATTTTGTTGGATGAGCCCAACATTTTGGGATGCTTGACACAGTCCAGGACTGCTGCCGAGCTGACACAGCAGCTGCAGATGGCCTGCAGTGCAGCTTGGCTGCCAGAGTGGAAAATGATGTCCCTACCAGCAACGCCACAGGTGAGAAGCTCTGCTGAGCACGAGTTGATAGCAAAGACTTCATTTTGGAAGTTCCAGTGTACTGGGCGTGGGTGGCGATGCTGTCCATTGAGAAGGATGCAGCCACCAAAGCCGGCTGACTGCTTGGAACCGTCGGTATAGCAGTGGATCTCTCCAGGGTTCCAATTGTCATTAATGGACTCACGCCAGTCGATGGGTACGGAGTAGCGTTGTCTCAGGTTGAGCGTTGAAGCAATGCTGTCCGTGAGGACTTGGTAAGCTTTGCATTCACTGAGGATATTGAGGCACATATCGCTGTGTGGGACCAGGTTCCACTTAGCTGGTGCTCTCATATAGCGGAAGTTTATACCGGCGTCAAGGAGCCGCCGGGTTGCTCTAGCCGCCTCCCCTTTAATAAAAAGGTCGAGGGGGGGCAGGTCGAGAAATGCTCCCATACCAGCAAAAGGTGTGGATCTGGTAGCATTGCAGATCAGCCGACACGCTCGTCCTTGGATTGTGTTGAGCCTATCTGCATGGCTTTTAATCTGGGTAGCACTTACCCAGACTAAGGAGGCGTAGGTAATGGCAGGTCTAACCACAGAGGTATAGATCCACCACAAACGCTTTGGGGACAGTCCCCAGGTGGTGCCAAGCGCCCGGCGAAGCTGGGCTAGAATTGCAGAGGCGCGTTTGGCTTTAGCCTTCACATGGCTAGACCAGTTAAGCCTATGGTCGAGAGTTACCCCGAGGCACCGGGTCTGCTTTGCGAAGGCAACGTCTCTGCCGTAGAGCTGCAGAGGCTTAATGTTCCAGCGGGTTTTTGCTGGTAAACATGATAGCGACAGTCTTTGGCTCAGAGAGCTTAAGACCATTGCTGCGGGCCCAGGTTTCTGCTCTGCGAAGAAAGGTTTGCATGAGATCCCTGAGAGTGCTGGGCGAGGGTCCTGCCACGATAGCAGTAACGTCGTCCGCATAGCCGACTTTGAAGACGGGATCTGGTCCAGGGCTCCTGAGTAGAGCGTCGATGACCATGTTCCAAAGAGTTGGAGTGAGGACGCCGCCTTGTGGGCCTCCTTTACAAACTCTGGTAGTGGCAGTGTGCCCAAGAAGGTGGGCAGTGACCGTACGGTTGGAGATCATATACATGATCCAACGTATGATGGTAGAGTGGGTATTGCGATCGCGAAGGGCACTCTGAAATGCATCAAAAATAACATTATCAAAGGCCCCCTCTATGTCGAGGAATAAGCCGAGAGCATAGCCGTTGCCCAGCACGGCTTTCTCTAGCTTTTCAACAATCGCATGGAGTGCGCTGTCAGTGGACCTTCCAGGGCGGAAGGCGTGCTGATTGTTACTGAGAGGCATGGCTGTTAGCTCGCAAGCCAGCAGTCGCCAATGTACGAGCCTCTCAGTCAGCTTTAACAGAAACGAGGTTAAGCTGATGGGCCTGAAGGCCTTAACGCTCTGATAGTCGCCTTTTCCCGGTTTGGGAATAAAGACAACACGAGCGTTAGTCCAACTTTTGGGAATGTACCCTAGCTGGATTGTGGCCCGCAATATGTTGCAGGTGATTCTCAGAAACCTGGGGATCTTGGCTGCCTCGCGCAAAAGGACAGGGTAGATACCGTCAGGCCCTGGGGATTTGAAAGGCTTGAAGGTTTTGACTGCCTTAGCAATCAGTTCCTCATTAATAAAGCTCGCAGCCAGGTTGGATCCTTCCAGCGAATGGTTGGGTTCCGTGCCAGCTGTGGGAACCTCGGGAAAAAAAGCTGCCCAGCATTTGCTGCAGCACTTCCTGAGGTTCGTTGGTGAGAGAGCCATCATCTTTTTTGATCATGGCTAGTTTGGACATTTTGTCCATAGTAAGGGCCTTGACCAGCCTAGAGGTGGGCCGGTCTTTGTCCAGCTCGTCGCAGAATTGGCGCCACTTACTATCCTTGGCCCTACGGATTTCACACTTGAAATGTCGCGAGGCGTGTCGGAAGAGATCCATGTCGTCAGGGTTACCCGACTTCATGGCACGGCGATGAAGACTTTTGGCCTTCTGCCGGAGTTTTCCCAGTTCCGGGTTCCACCACGGAGCTGAGGTTTTGCCTTTGTAGGCCCGAGTGGGGCAGGACGCTTCGTAGGCCGCAGTGATGCAGCCCGAAAGCGTCTCAGCCGCGTGATCGACACCCTCGCAACTCTTAATCGGATCGTTATCCATGAGTTCCTGAAGGTGAGAATCAAGGGTAGCCGTGAAGGCTGCCCAGTCAGTGTTACGGATGTTGCGTCTCCAAGTTATTGGAGATGGTCGCTTAGTGTCCGTAATGTTGAAGGCTATAAAGAGATGGTCAGAGAAGGATGGCTCATCGGTCCAGACCCTCCACTCCGTAATCCTATCAAAAAGTTTAGGAGAGGTAAGGGTGGCATCGAGAACCTCCGTCCATCTGCCATTGTTAAAAGTAGGTGTGCTTCCGCGGTTGCAGAGCATAAGGTTGGTGCCGGAGATAAGAGCAAGAAGCTCTTCCCCTCTGGTGTTGGTATCCTTACTGCCCCAGTGCTGATGGTGGGCGTTAAGGTCTCCGCCCACCAGGAGATCAGCATTCTGGTTCTCGCAGTATTGCGCAAGGCGCAGTAAGCTCTCTGGAGCTGGGTCTCCGTTGCCAGGAATATAAATAGAGGCGATGAAGCACTGGCGAGGAGATAGGTAGTTGGATTGGATGACACAGAGGTCCCCATCCGAAAGATCAGTCCTCAGCCAAGCCTGAAGATGGCTGGCAGCAAGGATGGCCGCACGCGGGCGGCTGTTCCCCGGGCCACACACATAAAAATCACAGTAGCCAGAAGGGATATTGGTTAACATACCATTGTAAATCCAGGGCTCCTGGATCAGGATGAAACCTGGTTGATACAGTTCTGCAATCTTCATCAGATTAACTGATGCTGATACGCAATGCTGTAAATTTATTTGTACACAATAGGTCGCTCCTTTGGCGTTGCGGAGCTTATCCATACTGTACTAAATGCAAAAACTGGCTGTTTTCCCGTGACCTTTAAGGGGATCGTAAAAGATCGTCCTCATCCCAGGTCGACGGGAGATGGCTGGGAGAGGGGAGTCGATCCACGTCCATGGCCTCCTCCTCCTCCCCGGCTTCACCGGCAGACTCCACAGACTCCGAGGTCAGGGTGGAGAGGGTATCTCCATCTGAATCGTCGTCTGCAGACCCCACCAGAGTCGCCGAAGAGGGCTCGGAGTCCGAAGTCGTGGTCTCCTCCGCAACTCCTTCTCCAGATGGAGAGTTTTCCTGCTCCTGGGGTTTGGCCGAAGCCTCTTCCTCAGTCGCAGAGCTCTCGCCTGTAGTAGGGTCGGGCTCAGTGACAGCCTTGGGATCGGCTTGCGCCTGGGGTTTGGCCGAAACCTCCTCCTCGGTCGCAGAGCTCTCGCCAGTTGGGTCGGGCACAGTGGCAGCCTTGGGATCAGCTTGCGCCTTTCCTTTGGCTTTGGGCTGTGCCTTCCCGCCGCTGGAGACACCAGGGTTGGCCTTCGCCTTCCCTTTGGCAGTTTTGCCTCGGCGAAGCCTGAGCTTCAAAGCACCCAGCTGAAAAAGAGAGTCGCTGGGGTACTTTTTTGTCCAGGCCTCAGACAGACCGAGGACAACCGTATTTCCCGCGTCGCCCCTACGAACTTTCCGATGATAAATCAGTCCGCTCGCAGGGAGTTCGGGGTTCAGGCGCAGTAGGACCTTCCGGATTACATCCGGTCCCGCTGCGGTGCTCTTCGCAGGGACGAACACCAAGTAGGGTGTTGTCTTTGGACGTTGACCCTCCCGCGAGAAAAGGGGGCGGCCGAGATCAGCGTCCAAGGAAATCGCCGGCAACCGTTGGAGCAGCTGCCGGGCGTCTTCCTCACTGCTCGGAGCAATGAGAATGGTTGGTCCTCGAAGGACCATGCGCTCGATGCCGATGGAGATACCCTCCTCGACAGTCAGCTCAATGAGGAGAGAGTCAATGGCGCACCAGACCTCTTGAAGCTGATCTGTGGACCAGTCCCGGTCGCGACACTGAACGATCACTCCCGGGATCTTGCCCTTGGCTTTTGCTGCGAATGTCGCCCCTGTTGGGGCTTCCCCGCTAGCTTGGGCCATAGTTTGCGCCGTGGCTTGGGCCTCAGCCGCAACGGCAGCCTCCCCAGAGGGCGCCGCCGCAGCACTGCTGGGGCCTTCACCAGCCTGCCCGTCAGGTTGCTTTGAGGAGCTGCTTGCTTCAGCACCCTTGGCGGGCGCCGCCGCTTGAGCCCTCTCGGCTTCCTTTTTGGCCTGCTTTTTGGCGCGTTGTTTGGCGCGTTTGCGCTCAAGCCGGGCTTTCTGAGCCTCGTCGGATCTGCCAGTTTTGGCCGGTCCTTTTGGCTCATTGCCCATGGGTCCCTTGGATCCACCAGCGGAGCTGGCAGGTCGCTTTGGACCCTCCGGATGGTTTCGGCGTTGGTTGGATCTGCCAGCAGAGCCGGCCGGTCCTTCCTTCGCCACGGTAGAGGATTCAGTCAGTTGGGATCTGCCAGCTAAGCCGGCCGGTCCCTCAGACTGAGGTTGGAGTTTGGAAGGGTCTCCGTCCCTAGAATTTTGGTTTTTATCCATAATCGGCTCGAAGGCCATGAGTAAAAATAGGTGGTCTTCCCCGAAGGGCAAGGTACCCGCCCGGCCGATTCACCAAAAAACCGGGCAGTAGACCGAGGAGAAACCCTCAAGGCTGGCCCGACACCAAGAGGGGGAACCGCTAGCGACCAGAATACTCCCTGGCCAAAAACCCATCAGCGCGGTAAACACTGGGGCATGTTAGAGGGCGCGTTTAAGCCTCGCCAAAGCCCGTGGACTGGCCACGTACCCTGCTAGCCATGGGGGCTAGCCATGGTTTTAGGGTAGAACCCGGCCCCAGCTTCCTCAGAGAGGTACCTGGGTACCCAAGGCCTGGGTAAGCGAGCCAGGGATGAAACCCTGTACCCAAATTTATATACCGGCTGGGTGGTGCCGGCGCCAGAGCCCAAGCAGTTTGGTTGGCCTAAGGCCAGCCTTAACGCTCGCGGGACGAGAACCCTTGGGTTGACTTGCAAAGCGGGGGTGGCGTTTTGCGGCTGCCAGTGGCAGAAATAGTGCGCGCAAATCACCACCTTGCCATGTCTGCCAAAAAGAAGGAGGCAGGTGCTGAGCATCGCAGATCGTAGCCCGTGGGCCTAATCTGACTCATACACAGCTGGCGTTCCGCAATGCCCGTGCGAGCGATAGATAGATAGATAGATAGATAGATAGATAGATAGATAGATAGATAGATAGATAGATAGAT
>CATNEM010000026.1:0-17500 GCA_950096795.1 Macrostomum cliftonense | reverse complement strand
TTCTTTACCAATTTACTCCTTGGCTTGGCGGTCAACAACCCTGACACGCTTCGCTAAAGCCTTAACCACTTCAAACTTCCCAGAACTGGCGAAACCCTAAATTATATGAGGAGCGGATGGTAACTAAGGGGGGCTAACTTAGCCATGGTCAGCTGACGGAACGATGTTCGTTCATGGACCTAAAATTTGACATCCTCAATGGAGCGTTTAGCCATATCAAACTTTTACATGCTGAGGATAATTTAGATGCGTACACAAATCGGAATGACCATTCTCATTGAAAATCGAGCATTCCCCCCCCCTCTTTACGAAATTCGTTACAGAAGACCCACGCGCTGCCCTTGGTTCACTTTGCCACACCGGGCATTTGGTACGTGTCTCTTATCAACGATCAGCGTCACTCCACGGCTCGGCTCCGGCTGCGGGTTACAAAAACAGGTACGCTGACGGAGGCTCCCGATGATTTGTAATTGTGGCTTCGCACCAGAGCTTCGCCAAAATCGGCCTTCCCGACCCTAGCAACCTCCCTCCTACCCCCAAGCCAAAGCAGCTGTTTGATGACGCATCCTTGGGTTGCGAAAGAATTGAATGGCTCATAAATTTTTTTCTTCTTCGCTGACCCTCCCTTCCCCGCAACTAACACCTGAACAGCCACTAAAGTATTCGATTTTTTATTCTATCCAACTTTAGACTTGGACTACCGGCTTAATGACTGCAACGCCGGGTGCAGCAACAGGGGCGCCTGTCAGAACGGCGTCTGCCAGTGCTTCCCGGGCTTCAAGGGACCGGACTGCTCCCTGGGTGAGTGACGGCAACAGGCAGCGGGTGGATGCGTAGCGTGAATATTTGTAGCAAAAAAATAGAATTTTTTTCATGCGTGGGATTTTATTCTGATTGGTGGCAATTTTTTACTAGTGTCTATTTATCGTGCTTCTGCCTGTCTGTCTGTCTGTCTGTCTGTCTGTCTCTGTCTGTCTGTCTGTCTGTCTGGTTGTGTGTCTGTCTGTCTGTCTGTCTTTCTGTCTGTGTGCCTATCTCCGTCTTTCTGTCTGTCTGTCTGTCTGTCTGTCTGTCTGTCTTTTTGTCGGTCTGCCTGTCTGTCTGTCTGTCTGTCTGTCTTTCTGTAAGTTTGTCTGGCTGCCTCTCCGTCCATATCATGTCATTCACAAAAAGTGCTGCATCTTTGGATAGGTCTTTCAGCAAATTTAAAAAATCTCTTTTTATTTCGGTAAAATCCCTTCTTTTCTGCATTACGAATCACCAAAAAAATACTGTAACACTCATGGGACAGCAGATAATTTTTTTGCTGAATAAGCAAACACAGATACCGATATTACTGGGAGATAAAAAAGCCCCATATTTTATTTTAGATTGCATAGATGCAGGTGGGGGGAAGTGAATGCGTTAAAGCAAGGGTTTTATTGATTCAAATAAACGTTCGCCACAACGAAGCTGCGTGTCCAAAATCTGAAATCTTTTCAACCACGTTGATCGCAACCAGGATTGCGATAGCAAATGTCCCAAAATGTTGCGATTGTTGATTCTTCGAGGTCACAATTTTTATGGAGCGCAAAGAACACAGATTTCCATTTTTTGAAGCTGTTGCTATGATCTTCTGGAGAGAGGAAAATTTGTAAATTAAACTTCCTATTCTTGTATTAACCTCAATATTTTTGTCAGAATTTTGTCAGGTTCCATCTGTATGTTATTTTTATGTATTTCTGTCCATCGCCCAATTTGTGTCTGCTTGTAAGTTTTTTAGTCAGTTAGTCCATGTGTCTTTTATTCATTCTACCTTTGTGTGTGCCTGTCTGTCTGTCTGTCTGTCTGTCTGTCTGTCTGTCTGTCTGTCTGTCTTTCTGTCTGTCTGTCTGTCTGTCTGTCTGTCTGTCTGTCTGTTTTTCTGTCTGTCTGTTTGTTTTTCTGTCTGTCTGTCTGTCTGTCTGTCTGTCTGTCTGTCTGTCTGTCTGTCTGTCTGTCTGTCTGTCTGTCTGTCTGTCTCCCTTCTGCTTCTCTGTCTGTCTGTCTGTCTGTCTGTTTTTCTGTCTGTCTGTCTGCCTGTCTGCCTGTCTGTCTGTCTGTCTGTCTGTCTGTCTGTCTGTCTGTCTGTCTGTCTCTGTCTGTCTGTCTGTCTGTCTGTCTGTCTGTCTGTCTGTCTGTCTGTCTGTCTGTCTGTCTGTCTGTCTGTCTGTCTGTCTGTCTGTCTCTGTCTGTCTGTCTGTCTGTCTGTCTGTCTTTCTGTCTGTCTGTCTGTCTGTCTGTCTGTCTGTCTGTCTGTCTGTCTGTCTGTCTGTCTTTCTGTCTGTCTGTCTGTCTGTCTTTCTGTCTGTCTGTCTGTCTGTCTGTCTGTCTGTCTGTCTGTCTGTCTGTCCGTCTGTCTGTCTGCCTGTCTGTCTGTCTGTCTGTCTGCCTGTCTGCCCAACAGTCTGTCTATTGACAAAAAAATCTCGCTAATCATTCCATTCCAGAGGACACAGTGCAGGTCTGCAGCGGCAACGGCTATTTCGATCGTGGCTCATGCCGCTGTCATCCCCAATGGAAAGGCCCTGAATGCAGCGTGCCCTGGACTGAGTGTCTCGACCCGCTGTGCTCCGGCAATGGTCGATGCGTTGCTGGTCAGTGCCAATGCTCAGCCGGTTTTTCTGGTGACAAGTGCGAAAATGGTGAGAATTGTTTCGGAATTTAGGCTAAGTTAGAACTGGAAGTGTTGCAAGACCAAAATTATTTGTTGACCCGAATAGGAATAGCGGAAATTTGAATATGAATTTAGATACGGATCCTAAAAAGTTAATTAATAGCGATAAATCTTTTTGAGTGACATCACCTGTCAGAATATCGCTGAGTTATTTTTAGACTTCTATCTAAGCTAATCAGTATAATTGGTTCCTAAAGCTTTTAAATGAATATGCCTGAGCTGAGTTACCCACTCAGAGCGGTGCACAGTAAATTCAGGATACAGCGATGCGAATGAAAATTTTCCTGTTGCTACATACGAGTTCAAACAACAATGAGTGGCAACAGGCTCTTAAGCTGCCCTAACATGACTTAGGAATAAAAATTCAAGGAAATACAGTAGACTGGCTTCTGCCTGTTTCTCCTAGCTACACTCTCCTACTTTCTATTTCTAAGAGACGGGCCTCTGACAGACAATTGATTGATTAGCTTACAGTCCTCAATTCCCCTAACATTCCTTCCCCGCCGCCTTGAGGCTCCGCCCCTTCGTTCCTCCTCTCCAGCCAAAAAAAATTTGCAAACTGCGGAACTAAAAGAAGCAGACGAAAGCAAAGGGGGGGGAACGAGAAAGAGAAGTAGGAGAGGCGGTTGGAAAGAGCCGCTGATGAGTCGGAGAGGAGGTTTGGGTGACGCGAGAAAATTTTCCCAAGTTTCCACTCTCTGAGCAACTCAAAATAGAGACAGAAAGACAGACAGACAGACAGACACAGCTGAGAGAATGACAGAAGTTCTGCCTTGTCCAACCCATCTTTGCTGGACAATCTTCATTCCAATTCTATTGAATCGGGGCCCTATAGGAAATCCATTCCTACTAAAAAGCAGAACAGAACAGAGAAAGCACGCGGGCAGACAGGCAGGCAAGGATGCTGTGCAAAAAAGTCGATATCCCACGTCTCAATCAAAAGGCCACACTGTGCATGGAGAAAAAGAGCCCTAAGGCGACTTGGTTTAGTAGGGAAATAACAGTGTAACATTACTCCTCATCGTGGGTCCTGATGAGTGTATAGACTATTTTTTGTTGTTATCTCTCGTATATCGAATTCGCGGTTGTTTGCTAGTGAGCAATGTCCTTGCTTAGTCAGGGAATATGGAGAAATTTTTGTTAAAAGCATGGAGCTTTAAGTCATTTTCATCTTCCATTTTCGTTTTTTGTCACTCTTAGGCACTTTTTTACTTTCATTTAGTGGCAATGGAAACTGTATTTCAATCTCATATTTATCGTCAAACTCCTTCCTTTCCTTTTATCCCCTCCGCTTTCCTTTCACTGTCTTGTCCCAGCCTCAGTATAGCGAGCAATCACTTTGTCCCCTTACCAAACCACTTCCTTAAGTGGCTAAACTGTCCATCAACTTTCGCAGTTAGTACTTTTCTTCCCCATGGGATTTTGTCTAGTTAAACTTTCTGTTTTTTCCTCTCTTGTTTCTTAAACGAGAAAGACTAAAAAGGCTATTTCGCTTGAATTATCAAAGTAAAGTACAAATTTGTTAGAAAAAAGCGAGTTGGGATCGCTCGCTAGCTCAATTTGAGGACGTCAAATTGAGGCATTAGGATTCTCCCACTAGTCCGATAAGTGCTTGCTTAGAGGCAATAAAATTCCCACAAAGTTCCGAGTCCAAAACTGCAGGGGCAATAAAGATAGGCAGGAAAACTATTATAGGAAATTTATGCCAGCAATTTTTTTTGCACGCAAACCGATCATAAATTAAAATAGTTTATCGACACAACAGACAAGACCATTAAGTGAGGACATTGAATTGATCACAACTAATGAGATAATCCTTTAGGACGTTTTAGGCTTAATATTAATGAGTTGTAGCCCTGCAGTTTGAGCACTCAACTAATGATTGGAAAGTCCTGGATTCGAGTCCTCTGACTCTAGGACAAATACGAGCAAGCAGCCTCCCTCTACATCTACTCTATATGCAATTATCGGTTGCCACGCTTGGTACTGTTTTTGTGCACCACACGAGCTTGCGTACTTTATCGACTCACAAATTTGGGTTTGGCGAGGCCGAAGAGCCAAGGCTGAAATGATGAATGAGCTAGGGATTTCTGATGCGCCGAATTCGGGAAGCAAAACGGTGCGGCGCTTTTTGACCGGGGCAGAGGCCCCACTCGAATTGAATTACTGCATGAATTTGGCGTTAGCTGCTAACGGCGGCTCCTCACTTCAAACAAAGTTTTCTGATTCGCTAATGGTCTTCAACTATAATATATATAGTTAGCTAGCTTGGTTGTTCGGGCTAAGGGGCCTAATTACTAGTGAGTGGCTCATAAGCTAGTAGGCTTCTTGTTGCTGGACTGCTGAAAGTTGCACTGATTATTCTTCGATCCTGGTCAAGTAAGCTTGAGGAACTTTTAGAATGAAGTGGCAGAGTGCAAAGAGTCTGAAAGGATTAATTCAGGTTTGTTGAGGCGAGCTGGTTAACTTGGAGTATTTCAAGATTTGTAGTACATGGGAGAATGAAATCTATGTTAGGCGTGAAAGTGGCAAAGAAAACTATGAGAATGGATAATAGGGCGTTGCGAAAATGGAAAAGCAGAAAGAGACCAAGCTGGAGAATAAACAAACAAAGAATCAAGCAAACAAGACCATGTTGTCAATCTGGGGGGGTTTCACAACACCGAAACTTCACAACGCCAAAAGCACTTTTTTCATAAAACCGAAACTTCACAACACCGAAACTTCACAACACCGAAACTTCATAACACCGAAACTTCACAACACCGAGACTTCACAACACCGAAACTTCATAACACCGAAACTTCATAACACCAAAACTTCACAACACCGAAACTTCATAACACCAAAACTTCACAACACCGATACTTCATAACACCGATACTTCATAACACCGAAACTTCACAACACCGAAACTTCACAACACCGAAACTTCATAACACCGATACTTCATAACACCGATACTTCATAACACCGATACTTCATAACACCGAAACTTCACAACACCGAAACTTCACAACACCGATACTTCACAACACCGATACTTCATAACACCGATACTTCATAACACCGATACTTCACAACACCGATACTTCACAACACCGAAACTTCACAACACCGAAACTTCACAACACCGAAACTTCATAACACCGATACTTCATAACACCGATACTTCATAACACCGATACTTCACAACACCGATACTTCACAACACCGAAACTTCACAACACCGAAACTTCACAACACCGAAACTTCATAACACCGATACTTCATAACACCGATACTTCATAACACCGAAACTTCACAACACCGAAACTTCACAACACCGATACTTCACAACACCGAAACTTCACAACACCGAAACTTCATAACACCGATACTTCACAACACCGAAACTTCACAACACCGAAACTTCATAACACCGATACTTCATAACACCGAAACTTCATAACACCGATACTTCATAACACCGAAACTTCATAACACCGATACTTCATAACACCGAAACTTCACAACACCGATACTTCATAACACCGAAACTTCACAACACCGAAACTTCACAACGCCGAAACTTCTCTGAAGTCTCTTGCCATACTTTTCGGCATTGTGAAGTTTCGGCGTTATGAAGTTACGGATTGTGAAATTTTAATCTCGTCGTCTCGACGCACCAACGCACCGCAACACCAGTTGAACCACCAACCATGAAATCCAACACCCCGCAGTGGCCTGCCAGCCGTCACCAAACTGCAACAATCGTGGCCAGTGTCAATCTGGCCGATGCCGCTGCTTCTCGGGCTACTCCGGTGCCGCTTGCGAGCTGGAGGTTGCTGGCAGGGCCTCCTCCTGCGATCCGGTTGCTGGCACCGATCCCAGATGCTCCGGAAGGGGACGCTTCCGATTGGACAACGGTGGATCTTGCGACTGCGATACCGGTTATTATGGAGATTCGTGCCAGTTTGGTGAGTTAGTCCTTCTCTGGATGTAGGTGGATATCCCTGTTGTTAAATCTGATTTTAATCCCAAACTCTACAGAGTCCTGCATGCTACCGTGCGAGAACGGCATCTGCACCAATGGAACCTGCCGGTGCTTCGAAGGTTGGTCCGGCTTGCGCTGTCATCTTCGTAGCTGCGACAAGCGCTGCGAGCGGAATGGAGTCTGCGTTAATGGCACCTGCGTGTGCAACAGGGGCTGGAATGGACCCAGCTGCACACTTGGTACGTTACTCTGGTGTCAAGAAGGTTTAGAACTTGGTTTGCAAAGGTGTTATGAGGTTTAGAACTTGGTTTGCAAAGGTGTCAAGAAGGTTTAGAACTTGGATTGCAAAGGTGTCATGAAGGTTTAGAACTTGGATTGCAAAGGTGTCAAGAAGGTTTAGAACTTGGATTGCAAAGGTGTCATGAAGGTTTAGAACTTGGTTTGCAAAGGTGTCATGAAGGTTTAGAACTTGGTTTGCAAAGGTGTCAAGAAGGTTTAGAACTTGGTTTGCAAAGGTGTCAAGAAGGTTTAGAACTTAGATTGCAAAGGTGTCAAAAAGGTATAGAACTTGGATTGCAAAGGTGTTAAGAAGGTTTAGAACTTGGATTGCAAAGGTGTCAAGAAGGTTTAGAACTTGGATTGCAAAGGTGTTAAGAAGGTTTGTATCTTGGACTTTAAAGGTGATAAGATGGTATAAAACCTTGGACTTCTTCCGTGGTGGCAGCAAGTTTCATTCTATTGATAGAAATGAAATGTGGTCGCAAATTCAATGTTTTTTTGTTGGTTTAGCGAAGCTAACAAAAATCCTACAGCTGTAGTGAGTAAAGTTTACGAATACAGGCATACAGCATTAGTTTCTTCCTCTGATGCAACATGTCGCCTACTGGATTTGTTGCAGCAGACAATGTGTCGATCTCAAGTATCCTGAAAAATGTTCTCCCAATCCACTTTGTTTCTCGCGTTGCCTAAGGGGGCGATGCAAAAAAAGTGGGCCTGTCTTTGAATGATCCACATTACGGTGGATGGGGAACAATGCATGACGGGATGTGGAAGGTAGGAATGCAACTCATCAGAGCTGAGCTGAGTAGAATGCCACAGGAGCTTGTCCTCATTCAAGGAAACCATTAGCGTCCTGGAACAAATAGAATAGGGCAAGGGGAGTCATTGAAAGGAGGCGCGTTTCTGTAACGATACGTTTGGGTAAGCTGTGACTATGGGCTGCAATGCATTGAATATACAATAATTGGCTTGTGAGGACTGCTTTAGGCATTCTTAACATGTCTTGGAGACCAGCTCATCTCGGCCTTGTCCCAAATTCCTAAGTCTATCTTTTTTATCCTAGTCTATCTATCTATATATCTATCTATCTATCTATCTATCTATCTATCTATCTATCTATCTATCTATCTATCTTATCTATCTATCTATCTATCTATCTATCTATCTATCTATCTATCTATCTATCTATCTATCTATCTATCTATCTATCTATCTATCTATCTATCTATCTATCTATCTATCTATCTATCTATCTATCTATCTATCTATCTATCTATCTATCTATCTATCTATCTATCTATCTATCTATCTATCTATCTATCTATCTATCTATCTATCTATCTATCTATCTATCTATCTATCTATCTATCTATCTATCTATCTATCTAACTAACTAACTATCCGACTAGACCATTGTGTTAATATTTTGCCATTCATAATGGTAGTAATGCTCACGAAATTTACAAAGACCTAGAGTCGCGTAAAATTGCATTTATTTATCCAGTCATATCGCGCAGCTCAGTCGCTATCTGTTTGAATGGAAGCCTGTTAGTCAGACAGAGGATTACAGAATGCTGAGCACGCTTTGATTGTTTGGAATGAAATGATAGACGGCACGAATTAACACACCTGGCTAGTCACAGAACCCATCCGCATAGCATGGTAGCTCGTATTTTAGTGGAATATGCTCAAAGCGTTTTGTTTGCAGTCTTCTTCTAGTAGACTGATAAGCGGTTAATGCGGAGAAAAAATTCCTAGGGCAGGATTTTCCAGCCATTGAATTCGCTTTGTTGTGATTTAATCAATGGTTTCTATCTGGTTTAATTTTGCAGAGTTTTCTAATGCAAAAATTAAATTTACAATATAGGCTTGCGTTAGAACGTAACTCAGTGACTCATGCTTAGCTATTGTGATCTACACTGAATGCTTGAGTCATTTGGCTGATCCTCCTTGATTCAGATCCTCCTTGATAGATTTGGCTGAGCTGAAACAAATTCCCGGCTATAGGCACGTAGATACTAGCTTACAAATTTTTTTGATTCAGATCGTATTTGATTCAGATCCTCCTTGGTTCAGATCCTCCTTGATTCAGATCCTATTTGATTCAGATCCTATTTGATTCAGATCCCCCTTGATTCAAATGTTCCTTGATTAAGATCCTCCTTGATTCAGATCCTCCTTGATTCAGATCCTCCTTGATTCAGATCCTCCTTGATTCAGATCCCCTTGATTCAGATCCTCCTTGATTCAGATCCTCCTTGATTCAGATTCTCCTTGATTCAGATCCTCCTTGATTCAGATCCTCCTTGATTCAGATCCATCCTCCTTGATTCAGATCCTCCTTGATTCAGATCCCCTTGATTCAGATCCTCCTTGATTCAGATCCTCCTTGATTCAGATCCTCCTTGATTCAGATCCCCTTGATTCAGATCCTCCTTGATTCAGATGCTCCTTGATTCAGATCCTCCTTGATTCAGATCCCCTTGATTCAGATCCTCCTTGATTCAGATCCCCTTGATTCAGATCCTCCTTGATTCAGATCCTCCTTGATTCAGATCCTCCTTGATTCAGATCCTCCTTGATTCAGATCCTCCTTGATTCAGATCCATCCTCCTTGATTCAGATCCTCCTTGATTCAGATCCCCTTGATTCAGATCCTCCTTGATTCAGATCCTCCTTGATTCAGATCCTCCTTGATTCAGATCCTCCTTGATTCAGATCCCCTTGATTCAGATCCTCCTTGATTCAGATCCTTCTTGATTCAGATCCTCCTTGATTCAGATCCTCCTTGATTCAGATCCATCCTCCTTGATTCAGATCCTCCTTGATTCAGATCCTCCTTGATTCAGATCCATCCTCCTTGATTCAGATCCTCCTTGATTCAGATCCTCCTTGATTCAGATCTATCCTCCTTGATTCAGATCCTCCTTGATTCAGATCCCCTTGATTCAGATCCTCCTTGATTCAGATCCTTCTTGATTCAGATCCTCCTTGATTCAGATCCATCCTCCTTGATTCAGATTCTCCTTGATTCAGATCCTCCTTGATTCAGATCCTCCTTGATTCAGATCCATCCTCCTTGATTCAGATCCTCCTTGATTCAGATTCTCCTTGATTCAGATCCATCCTCCTTGATTCAGATCCTCCTTGATTCAGATCCTCCTTGAGACAGATCCACCCTCCTTGATTCAGATCCTCCTTGATTCAGATCCCCTTGATTCAGATCCTCCTTGATTCAGATCCTCCTTGATTTAGATCCTCCTTGATTCAGATCCTCACTGATTGAGATCCCCCTTGATTCAGATCCTCACTGATTGAGATCCCCCTTGATTCAGATCCTCACTAATTTAGATCCCCTTTGATTCAGATCCTCCTTGATTCAGATCCTCACTGATTGAGATCCCCTTTGATTCAGATCCTCCTTGATTTAGATACTCCTTGATTCAGAGCCTCCTTTGCCTCATTGGTTTATCACCTCTTACTCAAGCAGCCGATAAGCACGGAACTTTAGCTTCAGAAATTTGTTGAAAATGTGATTCGTTAATCCCTAAATCGAACAACAGACGGTTGCCCAAATGCGTGCAACAATCGTTGGCAACTGCGAGCGCAGCAATAGTCCCAACGGCGATTGGCGCTGCGTGTGCGTTGGTGGCGGTCAGTGGAGAGGCGCGGCTTGCCAGTTCCCTGTGGAGGGCGAATGCACCGACGGCCTCGACAATGACGGAGGTAAGCGGCGCATTGAAGACACCTTGTTGTTTCGAAATACGAGCTAGATTGATAGATAGGGATTTCGGACTGACTTTTTGAGGGTAACGCGGGGTTACGAACTTCAAACGCCAAAAAAATTTCAGACGGACTCATTGACTGCAACGATCCCGATTGTTGTCGACATTCGGTGTGTCGCTCCGGCGACAGCTGCATCTCGGGCACAAATCCTCGTCAGGTGCTTCTGTCGGAAGCCTCCTCTGCCTCTAGTTAGCAGTTTCGAGCGTCGAGTAAAATTTCTCATCGGCAAAGAGAGTGTGCAGCTGTTTGCCAGCATCAGCTTTGATCCTAAGTGAGTGAGGATCACTGTCATAGCAATAGCAATAATTTGCATGGGCATGTAATTTTTTGGGTGACAGGGGAAGGGGGAGAAAGAGAGAAAGAGAAACAGAGCTATACGACAAACTAAGACGTAGAGATAAGAGAGGAAGAGGAGAAAAGGGAGAAAAGGGTGGAGAGTTAAGGGATTGTGAGGAAAGAATGGGAAGAAGTGTAGGGGGGTAGAGAGAAAGGAGAGAGGAGGAGAGAGGGGGAGTAAATAGGAAGGAAAGAGAGGAGAGAAAAAGGAGTTGTACAGTGGAGAGGGAGCGATGGAAGGAGAGTTAACGGAGGGAGAGGGGAGAAGATGGAGAGAAGGGGAGAGGAGAGAAGAGGGAGAGAAGGCGAGAGGTGATAGAAGGAGACGTAAGCCAGGAAAATGAGGGAAGTGAAGAAAAAAGCCGAAGAGAAGCCGGGATTAGCAGTAATTCAAATGAGAAAAAGATAGAAATGTGTTAAAACAAAGTATCCCAGACGAATTAAATAAACAATTTAATCAAACAAGCTATACCGTACCAAAATATCCCGCAGCTTTATGTCTGTAGTGGTTGGCCGCCTAATTCTTCCTGACGGTTCCTCAGTGATGGCGTGCCGAGTCTGGGACGAGCAGAACGCCCTGGTCGGCAACACATTGTCGAGATCCGACGGAACCTTCCCTACTTGTGGTCGTCGGCGGGAAAGCAGTGAAACTGACCTTCGCCCGCGTATTCAATCGCGATCAAACTTCAACTTGGCCATACCGATATTCGTGCCAACTAACACTTTCTTGCACTTGGGTACTGTGGTCATGAGCTCGAATCCGGGATCGCATCCTGACGCGCAGCCTCTTGGCGGACAAATGTACACACCAACAGCCGGAGTGCAGAGCTGTCCAGAGGGATGGACACGACTATTATCAGCTTAGACCGCGGGTCCACGTCAGCTATCACATCGACGAGCTACCGTCGGCTTGGTCCACAACTCCCAGCAGGAACGAACCTGTATCAAGCATCTACCTAGAGAAGCAGTCGCTTAAGTTGCAAGTGCCAGTACCGGATGCTCCGTTCAATCTTGTGTACGTCTCCACTAGATCGATCGGCTATCACACGGCTTTTGGACATTCAACTCACTGGCGAAAGAATCCCGGATGGTCTAGCGGAGGTTCTTTGCCACGTCAGCATTGGTGGCAGCTTGTTCAAACGCCGATTTGAGGCCAATACCAATCTGACGTACACTTTTCAGTGGGATAGGATGGATATGTTCGGTAGGCCCTACACCGGACTGGTTGAGGCTAGAAGTGAGTGATTATTTAATATCCTTGGCGTAACATCCTATGAGTAACATGTTAACAATTTTCACAAATTATTTATCGCACCAACCAGTCTCTGTCGGTTACAAGTACGCGAACTGTCCAGAGATTGTGTGGGACTTCGCATCGGCACTGATGTCCGGAATCGAGCTTGTACCGTCCAGACTCGGCCAATGGAGTCTAGACATTGTTCACGCCTACGATTTTGTTAAAGGTAAGTCGGCCAGCAATTTTGTGGCTCTGATTACCTGTTGATTATAAGTATTCGGCTGTTCCCTAATTTGAAACACCAAACGGTGACCCTAGTTAGAGAAGATAAGATACCTAACATAGAAAATCATATTAATCACGAAATTTGAGCTATTTGATAGATGCAAAAAATCAAAACGAGAGAATATTTTCAAGTCAGTTCGTGATTTTTTAAACCGCTAGGGTTGAGACAGTCCAAGAAATCTAGCTCGTATTTATACAACGATGCTTCAACTCTGAAATCCTACCGCCTAATATTTTTGCTCCCCTGTGGCAAATGGATTGAAAGCTCAACTTGAGACTTTTTTGACTGAAGCGAAGCTAAGGAAAGATAAGAGACGAAATGTATACTGAAAGATAAGAGAGAAGTCTTTTCTTCCCACCTGTGCACCCACCGAGTGACCTTAAAGGTTAAAAGGCTCCCCGCCAAGCAACATCTGAGAGGCTTAAGAAGACGAGTTGCAAGGTGGCGACGATGAAGGAGAGAATGAGATGCGGGCCGGATGGATACATTGGTTGAAGGCGCAAGACACGCCCAAGCTTTTTTTGTGTTTAGTTACCTCACCCTTCTGGCCTGGCGGCGCGTGTCTGTGAGGATTTTTTTTCCGAATTTTCGTTGTCACGCATCGCCTGGTCTGTGTTGGGCACGAGTTGCTAAAAAAGTGGGAACACTGAGTACTGAAGTAAACCCGAGCATGAACACTCAAATGTGGAGCTCAATAAAACGATTGAGCCAATTGAAAAAAACTGTTGGAAGTATTTCTGGAGCAAAAAATAAAGTTACTCTCACTCTGTTGTGTCAAGTGGCGGTACTTATTATGGAATACACCTAGGAGAGCTAGAAATTCACACTCCTTTCCGCAATGATACATTGAGAGGAAAAGTATCCACTTGTCCTGAGAGTTGCTCCCGATTCGGGTCGCCTGGCACAGAAAATGCCAATGAGTTAAAGCGAGCGCATTCGCATTACTATATTGCCTGCCTTAGCTAAATGCTCGAGTAGCTTTTTATAGCAATTAAATGAATAGCAATTAATGAAGCCGAAGACAATTCTTAAGCCCTTAAGCATTTCCTCAACTTCAGGCGTCATCCATCGAGGCGACGGTAGTACCGAATACCTTAGCCAGAGGCCATGGATAATTTCAACCGAGGCGGGCAACGGTGTTAAGCGTCCGCCAAATTGTGGTAACGAATGTCGTCTGTCGTCTGGCGGTGTCGACCTGACCGCGGCTAGACTGTTGTCACCGGTAGCCTTGGCAGTGACTAACGCGGGGCACCTTGTCATCGGTGACGGTCGGTTCATCCGTGTTGCTGACTGGCCAGCCAATGCAGAGCCTGGTGCTCGTAGATTGCGCCTTCGAACGGTGCACGAGCAACCGGTTGAAATGGACGCCACTGTCTATTATTAGCTAACGACATCACCCAGCGTTCCGGTCGCGCCGCAGTGTTCATTAGCGATCCGTTCCGGCGTCAGATATATCAGATTAAGTTAAGCGAACATGAGAGCATCGACATCAGCTCATTGCTGGTAGTGGCGAGGCATGCTACGGTGACACGGCCCAATACTGCGGCGATGGAGGTCCGGCTCGACTTGCCAAGCTAATCGAACCCAAGGGCTTGCTATAGATAGACGCGGTGTGTTGTATTTCACTGACGGGCCTAACATTAGACGCTTGGTACCCTAATGGGGACTCAAGTATCGACGATCGAGCTACGATTGAGACAGTGGTTGGCCAAGGCAACTCAGTGATCGACTATGTCCCGTGGCCGTGTTATAAAATGGTCCGTGCGCGATCAATTAAGCTGAGGTGGCCATCTTCGTTGGCCTACAATCCAGTCGACGATAGCGTATACTTTCCTAGACGACCAGAGTGTCATGCGCTTGACACCCGATGGTTTCGTCCAACGTAGTTGCGGGCAGGCCACCGCACTGTCCACCGCCGCTTCATTCATCTCTTAGGCCATTTGGCTGCATTTGAGGAGACGCTATTAGAGCCTCGAGGAATCGCATTTAGTCACCGAGGAGAAATGTACATCACTGAGGGCCAATGCTTGGAGCAACAGCTCCGCGGATTCGTGTACTGAGATCTGACGGTCGACTGCATCCGTTTTGCCGGCCAGTATGCCAGTCCAAGTGAAACCCATGGCTTCTGATGTTCTTTTGGGTCCCGCTTCGCGGGCTAGATTCGGATCGCTCGGTGCTCTAGCTGTCAGTCCCTTCGGTGAAGTGTTCGTGGCTGACAGGGAAGTGGCCCGTGTGTACAAACTGCATCAACAGCCGTTGCGTAGCGAATCACGTACCTATCAGGTAAGTACCCAGCCAAAATATTTTTTATTATTGGTATCTTGTCCAGCCACTTTTAATAATTTTGTTTAGTGTAATCTTCGCGCTGACTGATCAATTCCTGCGAAAAATCCAGGTGATGTCAGCCGATACCACGGAACTATTCACATTCAATTCGGACGGCAAGCACGTGCGAACTGAGGACACCGTAACTGGCGTGGTGAAGTACAATTTCTCGCATTCAAGCTTCGACAATAATCTAGGTGCAGCCGTACTGTCCATTCATATCGGCAGCAGACAGTTCGTGTTCAACCATTCTCGTTTGGGCTGCGAAATTATCCGACTAGGTGGTGGTTTGACGAGCCTGACATACGACAATACGTTTGGTTACGTGGAGAAAAATTGAAGATCATCAACGTGGATTGAATCTGTCGCTGACATACGATCGTTTCTATACTAGCATTGGTGACTCCCTCGAACTAAATCGCGCGGTTACTTAAACCGGTTTTAACAACTGGCAAAGGTCGAAGGCTGGCAGTTCGACTACCACAATCTGGCGATACCGGCGCCATCCGGTGACGGCCTAGTGCAGAAGTTTTGGGCCATCTAGCGGCTATCACTTATCCGGACGGTCGACGCCAGAAGTGCGACGTCGGATTCTAAGCGACAAAGGTGTGCGCACAGATTGCATTCTCGGTACAAGATGATGGCAGCACCCCAGAAGTCGGGGTTCTCACTCCCGTCAGTCATTAGCTGCGGGGCCGCTGCAGTCAGCGGGCTGAATGACGCCAGTTCGGGCAAGTTCACACTTAAATTAGGCCAGCCAGTGCAAAATTGGCTCGTCGTCTTGTGTCGCTGTTGTCGCCATTATTGCGTTATTGCTTCTAGGATGTTGTCCATCAGAAAGATTATCTAGATAATTTTAGCTATTAGTTACTCGCCTTGTCACGAGCTCGTACAAACGAAGAGTAGGCGACGTGCTCTGTCGGCCTAATCAAATCAATTTTGACTTACTGCAAATCCTACATAGGGTCGTAAATTGAATAACCGGATGAGATGGGGATGTTATGCGACCATAACGAGATCAAGATGGGTACACACTTAGCTAGTTCTTTAGTGCCTCAGTGGCCTCATATGAACCCTTTTCGAGCGGGTCGATTAGACCGATATAAATCCAAACGCTCGACTGAACTAAAATAGCCGTAACTTATCGATAGTTGAACCGCTGTACAATATACACCTCTGATTTCCTGCTTTGGCTAGCGCTGTATCTGAGCTGAAAACCGTACAAGCTACATCAAACAGCAATAATATTTAGTAGACTGTGGGGGAATAGCTTTCCACATAATCACAGTAGTTTGCCTTCTTAACACTTGACTCTGCAAATTATTCAAACAAAATAAGTGTAATATGGAATTGGTGGTACCGCCAACAGCTCATTGTATCCCTGTTTAGTGAGCTTAATTCAGCGTGATCTGTAAAAAAAAACTGGAGTCTAGCAAACCACCCTCACAGCTTCCATGGCGTAAACAAAAAAAAACAGCAGAGCGATTGTTCCAGCGTTTTTAACATCATTAATCATTGGGCCGCTGCAAGTTGTGGTTTCAGCCTCAAATTAGCAACATCCAATTCTAGAATTGAAAACTTTTTTAAGTGTCTATACTGCGTACATTTTTAAGCAAATGTATGGCCTTTGGCTTTATCTCTCTCAGTGACTGTAACAGTGGTCATGCGGTTGCCTTTAGGTAGGACACCCGACATAAGACAAAGCCTTTCAGTACTGGCAAGCTTGGTATTTGGGAGGGGTTAGAAAAAAAGTTCAGTCGATGTTGGAAACGATGAACCAGAGATGTTGATTCCGGATGCAAATGTAGCACTTAGCTAGTCCAGTGTAATCCGCGCTGTCATTTACCAACATGGCACTTAAGCAACAGTGCTGAATATCTTTCCGAGGATCCACAAAGCCAGAAAATCTTACCACTCGGCCTTGGTCGGGTTAGCCTATTCGACCAATTACTGAGGCATGCCGTACGCGTTTCACCCGCTGAGATGCCGAAATCTCTGGGAATATTTTCCCTGTCTCTAGCATTCACAGTATCGTATTTTAAACAACATAGAGTGACGCCTTCACGCGCCTTAATGCAGAATGTTTTCTACTTTCGATTTTTTTCCCTAAAGTCCAGCTATATACTTTTCATACCTGAGGAAAAGTTCCAGATTCCTGAGATTACTGTGGCATGTTTCCAGAAATAGATTCTGGCAAGGAAATTCTGCAACAGCTGAAGCCGGATGGATCGATCTCTTTCCATCCCTGAAAGATGAAACACGCGGACACAACCCACCTGTGAGAACTCAACCCTTCTGAGCATCCATCTGAATGGCTAACACGCTGAACACTCGGTAAACCAACAACTCTATATTTAAGCTTGCTAGTCGACAGAAGGGAATATAATTTAGGATAACTTCGGGGAAGGAACTCAAGTAATTATGAGTTTTAGCTTGCCTCTCAAACACACACATTCTTTAGTTGTCCTCACTATCTCACAATCTTACTTCTTGTTAGCCTGTATTTTAAGTAGGAATGGGAACTAAGGACATTTCCAACTTTCTGTCTTATTTTTTAAGTCTTTTTCTGATTATCGATCT
>CATNEM010000025.1:0-92863 GCA_950096795.1 Macrostomum cliftonense | reverse complement strand
TGATTTTGTTGCCTCGCGTAGTTTACAGGATCCGCGTGCTATTTCCGCTGACTCGCCTTGCGTGATCGAGTCAGGCTTGCCCCCCCTTTTATCTTCTTGCGCCACTGTTTCCACCCGTACCTGTCCAGAGATTGGGATAACTTTGGCTGGGTAAAAAACTGCGGCTCGTCGCATCTTTAATTCACTTTTGCCAGCTATTTTTTTAGCCCTCTAGCTTCCCTTTTTTGTGGCCAAAGTAGGCAGGGCACGGGTCTAACTGGTGCTCTGCCCTTCGGCAATGGGGTTGGGGCTTGGTGCAAACATAAAGGATGAAAAAAGACTAGAGATTGCCACGGATTATCGCGACGAAAGCCTGCTGGAGCGCGAGGGAAAACTGGCTACAGCGGCAGAAAGCTGAGTTGCTCGGTCTCTAGGCTGGAAGACCTTTGTCCGCTAACTAGGCCTCGCGCTAACTACACATTTCTCTAGCCGCGCCGCGCATTTATCCTAAACCGTTGCAAAGCTAATTATGAAAAACGTCCGTGTGTGAAATTTGATTTTTTTTTGTTTTTATTGCTGCCGCTGCTGCTAGGCAGCTGTGCTTAAAAAATATTACGTTTACCATGGCGCCTGAGAGGCGGTTGTTAGGAAATTACGACGTCTGGCTTTGCTATCGAGAATGTCCCGATGCTGGAAATATTAAAGGCCAGAAATAAAGAAATTAAAGAGCTTAAAGATTTAATTAAACGTAAGATTAGAGAATTTAACAGGGCTGAGGTGGCTTCCTCTCATACAAAAGTTCTTAAGTTCGACCCCAATGCTCAACAACTTTAATTTGAGGGTTCCCTCTCTTAAAGTGCTGGCCAAGGATTTAGTTGCGCAATTAACGCTTATGATGTGACAACTATTGTACACCGGACTGTACACTGACTGACAATCAGAAAGGTAAGGGAAGATGTACATCGTGGGCGTTGCCTGCTTACAAGATCTGTGCGTACATTTGTGCATAAGAAGAAGGCGCTTTCTCTATTTTGCCCACAGCCTGTAGCTTTTTATGATGACACGTGCATGTGATGCTGCATGGGAGCTAGTATGAGAAAATCTGCGCAAGAGAATGAGAAGCCGAGAGAAACGCTCCATCACTGGGATCTCTCATACATGCCGCTGCCCGGATTCTGCTGCTCTTCCTTCAAATTGTGTCTCTCACGCTCGGTTGAGTTCAATTCCCCCTCAGTCCGTCATCTTCAAGGGGCTTCGGTCGGTGGGCTAATGCTTAGCGAAGCGCGAAGCCTTCAATAAGAATTTTATGACAGAGAGCTCCTTTATTTTATCTTCTTTCTATGAGCCGGTCGTAATTTTATTATTTAGCCGGGGCACCCGGCGCCCCTACTGTGTGCCGCATGTTCGAGGCTCAGCGGTTTTTTCGCGCGTGCAAAATTCTAGTCAAATTTTGTGGTACCGAACCAGAGTACAGGACACTCAGTATCAATGTATGGCAGTCAGAATGGAACCGGCTTCAGAAGACAAGAGGCTCACCATAGGGGAAGATTGAATAACTAGGGACAACAAGGGGACTGGCGTGAATCAAACACAGCAGGGGGCTATTGAAGACAGCAAAAACAACCGCCGGCACTATGTTCATCCCCTGTCGTTCAATGAGTGGGATTATTAATCTAAGGAACTGGCTTTAGAAAATCAATGTTGCTACGAAAGGCGGCATTTTAATTACACAGATCGAATACAAGCGTAGACTTAGGTGATACCGATCAAGCGAACACATCACTTTCCCAAGCCTAACGCGGCTACTTCGACGTGGACAGCCCATCATCAGCAGCTGCTCCCACCGGCCCCATCTTGACACGGCTTTTTCCCCTCACTCTGCTCTATCTATCATGCTTTCTGGAGTCCCTCCTGACCCTGACTCATCGCGTCTCTGAGACAGCCTTAGATGGAGAAAGATAGATTATAGTCCAGTGCTGCCTTGGTGTCAAGACGCAGCTATAGCGGTCTCTCTTTCTTCATTATTAATTGACCGTTGGCTGGGGGAGGAATGACGCAGGGACGCCACTGGAAGGGGAGCAGAAGGGATGAGAGACCGACCGAGAAACAGACAAAACATGGTAGATAGGGAAAAAAGATTGTCGTTGCATTCGTGACTTCTGAGCCTGGGCTACCCTGTCTCTGTTCTCAGCGCAGCCCCATCTGAGGGTTTCCGTTGCAATGCTAAGATTGGCTTGCAACGCATTGTCCATCCTGGGAATTGACTCCCAGTGCGGCTGCTTTCTCCCATCTTACAGACAGCTGAGCAGCCGTGGATTTTGCCTTAGCCAATCATGCGAGACCTGCAGCCCGTAGATTTATTGCCCTGCGCGCACTTGGTCCGAGTTTTGAACGGCCACCACTGCGTCTCCAGATCCCATTGCCTTTCTCTTACAGACGATTTTTCCCATCTATTCAACGGAAGAAAGTCGGTAGATTTAGCCCAGCAAACGGCCACAGAAACAATCGAAAGTTACGTCTGTCGGCAGAAATCGCCTGCTTAAACCACATTTCTACGGAGGTGAAATCAGTGAGGATCCGACTTTTATCCAACAAATTTAACAATTGTTATATTACTAACGTATTTTTGTAAGTCAGGGGCAAAGTAAATAAGAATAATGAGTTTGAGGTTCTTTTTACTCACCTTTTTCTTTCTTTCTCAATAATAGCCGTAAGCAAGAATCTTTCTTGTTTATTGGATGAATGGTTCATTTGATAAAGGGCTCAAAGCACCGATAATGAATTTTTCAGGATGCTGAATAGCAAAATCCAACCTAATCCGCTAGATGATAAGAAATTCTAATTGATCGGGATAGCTGCAGCTGAAAGCACGAAGACAAAAAGGCACTAATTATCTTGTCCATTAATCTAATCTATCTCTCTATCTATCTATCTATCTATCTATCTATCTATCTATCTATCTATCTATCTATCTATCTATCTATCTATCTATCTATCTATCTATCTATCTATCTATCTATCTATCTATCTATCTATCTATCTATCTATCTATCTATCTATCTATCTATCTATCTATCTATCTATCTATCTATCTATCTATCTATCTATCTATCTATCTATCTATCTATCTATCTATCTATCTATCTATCTATCTATCTATCTATCTATCTATCTATCTATCTATCTATCTATCTATCTATCTATCTATCTATCTATCTATCTATCTATCTATCTATCTATCTATCTATCTATCTATCTATCTATCTATCTATCTATCTATCTATCTATCTATCTATCTATCTATCTATCTATCTATCTATCTATCTATCTATCTATCTATCTATCTATCTATCTATCTATCTATCTATCTATCTATCTATCTATCTATCTATCTATCTATCTATCTATCTATCTATCTATCTATCTATCTATCTATCTATCTATCTATCTATCTATCTATCTATCTATCTATCTATCTATCTATCTATCTATCTATCTATCTATCTATCTATCTATCTATCTATCTATCTATCTATCTGTCTACGATTGTATTTCGTCTCATTTTATCTTTCTAATTTTGTTTTTGTGATTTAATAATTAACTGTAAAAATATGTCTCTTTGAATATCTGTTTCAATTCTTTTGGTATATCGGAGATCCTTTCAGATTCAGCTGCTCTATCCGCCTCAAAATTTCGCTTGGCCCCCGAGTTTAGGATCTGTCTTCTCCATTTTCGCTCCCCCCTTAACAAATCTTCTTCCGTTCGTTCACGGCCGCCCACTCGGATTTCAAACGCCCGAGCAGCTGCGCAGGGACTGATTCAGACAGGGGGCTTGGCTGCGAGACAGTTAGGGGAGGAACGCCAGTTTTCCAAAGTTTCCCCCCGACCCCCGGAAGGATGCTGGATGCTTGATGCGAATGAATGAAGCTGGCGCGCCTTTCGGCAGGATGCTACAAGGACTGGGGGCTTCCCGCCAGCTCACACACTCACTGCAAACTCCTTTATTCAGCCTGCTCGTTCACATTCTGGCCTGCGCGCTTTTCTCTCGACTTCTGCATGCCGGCTCCATAGCACAAGCCAGATGGCAGCCCGCCTGAATGCCAAACTCAAGCTGAGCGTTAAACTAGCATTACAATTTTCTCATCCCACCCGACTGGGCAACCGGGGATGCGGGATCTCTCACGGATTATAGGGAGGCTGGGAGGATGGTTTTTTTGTGAAAATTAAAAGCAGGAGAGAAAGCTGGCCACGCCCCAGCTTTTCGTCGCCCCCGAATTGCCAGCTGCCAGGGCCTTGGGCTCCGTTTTTGTTGGCGGGATTTTGTTAATTCCTGGCATGCCACTGCGGTTTAACCCGGGGGAGAGGGCTGGGGTGGGGGGCTGTTTTTAGATTTTTCGGCACTGAACGTGTCTTCTGATCCTCGAATTGTGTGGTTGAGAAAAGCGCCGTGCTGGGTTGTTAAGACAGGGTGAGCTGCTGCATGGTGATTGCCGCCAGGTGTTAAGGGGATTTAATTTGCTGCTTATCCAACAGGGAAGAGGAGCGAAAGAGGTTGAAGGATGAGGGACGGGTTGCTATCGTATGATTGATTATACAAAATAAATTTTGCGTAGCGGCACCTAAGTGTCGGTCATGTGGGAAAAAATTAGGGATTTCTAACCTATGGGAGTTCCTTGTTGCTGTCAGAGTGGGATTTCTCAGCCAGAAGATTTCAGTATTGATGTCAGAGTGGGATTTCTCACGTATGGGAGTTCCTTGTTGCTGTCAGAGTGGGATTTCTCAGCCAGGAGATTTCAGTATTGATGTCAGAGTGGGATTTCTCAGCTAGGGGAATTCCTTGTTGCTGTCAGAGTGGGATTTCTCAGTTAGGGGAATTCCTTGTTGCTGTCAGAGTGGGATTTCTCAGTTAGGCGACGTCATTGCTGTCAAAAGAGGATTAATAAACGAGAAGAATTTAATGTCATCCTAACTTAAAATGAAATTTCTTTTCAAATCAAATTGAAAGAAAATATAGAGCTCGAATTTCGCAATCGAACCGTCACATTCTGCTGCTGACAAAGCCAGTTGCCTGTCGGCTCTCACCGATGAATTCCCTCGATTCGCTCCCCTTTTTCTTTTTTTTTAATTTCCTTTTGCGTGTTCTTTGGCTGGTGAGAAAATCTTGCAGCATCCACCCCATGCTCCCATCAGCTCAGGTGGGGTGTCACCGGCCAGCTCCGAGCAGGATTAATCATCTCCCTGAGAGACACCGACCCTAAAGACAGCACAATTTCGCCAAATTCAGCCCCATTTCCCGTATCTGGGGCCGAGTGAAGAGGACAAGACAAAAAGAGAGCCTCATCTACAGACTCCATCATTAATTCTTGACCTCTGGCGCTGTCAACTGGAGCTCCTCCGCTGTCAGCGCCAGCATGGGATGGGTGGCGGGGCGCCCGATAAGAAATCGCATTTGATCTTCGCCTAGTTTCTTGAGCTGTCTTCTTCCGGGCCCTCCAGGGAAGGAAGGGGTGAATTTATGGGGCAATGCAAACCCCAATTTCCTAATGCACTATCCGAAATTGACTCGCAGCATCCGTCTCCATCTAGGAGCTGTTCAACTACCTATCCATACCACTTTGCTCTCGGTCTGTGCAGCTGCTCTCCCTGCCACATCGAATCGGAGTTGTGACTGTGCTTGACGCACTCGCGGTTCCTGCTGGAGTGGGGTGCTGCGCGAAAGATGAGGGAAGGGACCACTTAAGTCGCGGCGCTCTCCAACTCAGGGCGCGCCCACTCATCTGAGTGTGCGACCTACGTGAGGAAGCTGCCGGGCAAGGGGGGCACCGGGATTTAGCTCAATTCACTCAGCCTTCTCCATCCTGGCTCTTCTCAACTTCACCTTTCATATGCGCCACTCTGCTTAATTTTCACTCGCGAGGATCGTATTTTCTCTTTCGTCTTGTACGAGTACTGCTCACTTTCTCTCCCTCTTACTGATTCTTTCTCCGTTCCCCAGTTTTCTTCTAGGAGACAAAACCAAAATTAAATATTTATCAACGATTGTAGAGGAGTTGTAGCCTAGTGGCTGGGGTGCCTGCCTTATTACCGGAAGGTCGGGGGTTCGAGCCCCGGTTCGGAGAGACAATTTGTGACCTCAAGCAAGGCACTTAATCCCGCACTGCTTCAGTCCACCCAGCTGAGATCGGGTACCAGCTTGAGCTGGCGAAATTTAGGGTGCGTGTTGCGGCCCCTCCAGCCCGTCAGGACTGAGGCAGCTGTACACAGCCCTCGGATGCGTCACGCAACTAGCTGCGGGTGTGCCACTGGCCGTACATCTGTGGTCGAAAGGTCCAAATTTTTCAAGTGTCAAGTTGGAAGTCTTAGCAAAGTCAGGGGTTTCCACTTACTAAGAGCTAATTATTTCTTGAATTCTACTGATCTTTAAATTTCCTGGATTTACTGTTGCATCAAATCACAATTTTAAAATGTAGTAATGAATGACTGTATGGGGTATAGTAACACCTAGAATTAGAATGGTGCTTAGCTCAGATTTAGCAAGAAAATTTCCTAATTTTTAGCTACCAAAGGGATATTTCCCTCCTCCCCCTCTCTTTTCATCGCACACGCATTACGGACTATAGAAAAGCTCCATCAACTGAGCCAAGCTCACCCCAGCCTCCCCTGCGTAAAGTCGTGTCAGTCACGTCTCCATCTTTTTGGCCTCTTCCTGGCCTTCTCAAAACTTCCTAAAACTTAGCTACAGCCGTGGCCAAAATTTTACAATGAGGATCACATGGCGACGGGATTGAGTAGAACTGGGTGGGGGTGGGGAGGCTGGAGGATGGGCCTCGACAGCGGAAGTAGCGCTGCTACTCAAGACAACACCGGAAGTGGCTCAGCTCCCTTCCTTTTAATGGTTTGCTTGTGCAGCTTGTGCCTCTTTTCCTATCGCAGACTTAGCTGAAAGAGACCGATGGCGAGTGGGCTGAGTTGCTGTTCAAGAAGAGAATTGGCAACTGCTTTTGCTTCCGGTTGCTTGGTTTTTACGCATCTATCTTTCAGGGCGCGAATCACAGGAGGAAATTGTCCTGTGAAAAGTTGAAACCATTGAAAACTTTACTCATATAAATAGCTTTTCAGCCACCAGAGAACTTCTATTTCGATACTTCATAATCAATAGATTTTTCGCAAAGAAAGACTGCAAACTCGGATTCAGTTTTTTAGGCTGAACCTGAGCGAGAAAAAGCCGCTTAATTGCGCGAAAGAATATTGATCGCTGCTAATGCCTCAACCATTTTCTTGTCGCTTAACATACAGAAAGAACTCTTCCCGAAAATGTCGTTGTCCCGAGCGATTAGGCACTGTATGATCTGCAGTTTTTTCATAGTAACGACGTGGCGCATGGCAACATAGCATTTTTAGAAAAGATTAGTTTCTGGGATTGTCCGTCTATCTATCTATCTATCTATCTATCTATCTATCTATCTATCTATCTATCTATCTATCTATCTATCTATCTATCTATCTATCTATCTATCTATCTATCTATCTATCTATCTATCTATCTATCTATCTATCTATCTATCTATCTATCTATCTATCTATCTATCTATCTATCTATCTATCTATCTATCTATCTATCTATCTATCTATCTATCTATCTATCTATCTATCTATCTATCTATCTATCTATCTATCTATCTATCTATCTATCTATCTATCTATCTATCTATCTATCTATCTATCTATCTATCTATCTATCTATCTATCTATCTATCTATCTATCTATCTATCTATCTATCTATCTATCTATCTATCTATCTATCTATCTATCTATCTATCTATCTATCTATCTATCTATCTATCTATCTATCTATCTATCTATCTATCTATCTATCTATCTATCTATCTATCTATCTATCTATCTATCTATCTATCTATCTATCTATCTATCTATCTATCTATCTATCTATCTATCTATCTATCTATCTATCTATCTATCTATCTATCTATCTATCTATCTATCTATCTATCTATCTATCTATCTATCTATCTATCTATCTATCTATCTATCTATCTATCTATCTATCTATCTATCTATCTATCTATCTATCTATCTATCTATCTATCTATCTATCTATCTATCTATCTATCTATCTATCTATCTATCTATCTATCTATCTATCTATCTATCTATCTATCTATCTATCTATCTATCTATCTATCTATCTATCTATCTATCTATCTATCTATCTATCTATCTATCTATCTATCTATCTATCTATCTATCTATATATCTATCTATCTATCTATCTATCTATCTATCTATCTATCTATCTATCTATCTATCTATCTATCTATCTGTCTATCTATCTATCTATCTACCTATCTATCTATCTAGCGCATCTATAGAATCGTTGACCAAATGTACAGCCTCCAAGGGACAGATTTTAACACAGGACCTTTAAATCTGAAGTCAAACGCTCTACCTAATAGAGTTGTGGCTTCCTACTAACCAATTGACAGTTGCTTTGCAAACATGTTTATCCAATTAACTCGAATTCCATGGCCAGCTGGATTCGCGCCTACTTCATCAGCTCAGCCTGAACCGGGGCATGCAGAGCGAATCCGTCATGAATCCCGGCTGCGCCGACTCCGGCGCTAAAAGTGACTCCGGCGATAGCGGCCTGGGTACCGCGGCCTCCCCTGACGCCGCCGCCGCCGCCGCCGCCGTCTGTCGCGACTTCCTGCGCCACGTGTGCAAGCGGGGCCGCCGATGCCGCTACCGGCACCCGGAGCCGGAGGAGTGCGCAAGGCTGGCCCGCTCGGCCGAGCCGGTTTTCTGCCACGACTATCAGAACGGCGGCTGCCAGAGGCCCGCCTGCCGGTTCGCCCACTGCAGCCGGGAGGAGGAGGCCGCTTACCGAAGCACCGGCGTCCTGCCCGCCTGCCTGGCGCAGGAGCAGCAGGAGCAGCAGGAGCTGCTGCTGACGGAGCTGAACGATGAGGCCGAGCAGCAGCCGCCCGTCTGCAAAGACTTTCTGAAAGGCGCCTGCGTTCGAGGCGCTCGGTGCCGATTTCGGCACGTTGAAGAGACGCCGCCGACCACGCAGCAGCCGCAGCAGCCGGCGTCAGTTCCGCTGGACGACTTGACGACGACATTTCCAATGACGAAGCGGCGCCGAATCGAATTGCCGGAGCCGCTGCCTTCGCTGCCGACACTGCCAACGTTAACAGCGCAGCCGCAGCCGTCCGCTGTCTTGACGTTCGCCGCGTCAACAGCAGCACCAACCTTAACGGCTCCAGCCGTTTCAACGAATAACGCCGCGGCGGCAGCGGCAGCAGCAGCGGCCGCAGCATTTGGCTTCCTGCCCGCGGCTACTGGCGGCAGCTTTGATTGGAGCGGCCGCTGCGAGGCGCGCTTGCTGACTGAGGAGAATGCCATCCTGCGGCGACGCCTCGACGATTTGCGGAGACAGTGCGGCGAACTGCTGGCCGCCAATGAAATGCTGCTCGATCAGAATGCTCGCCTCCGCGGCGGCTGCGCCCCCGGTTCCGCCATGGTCAGCTGCGCCAAAATCCCCATGGCAACGACGCCGTCAATGGACGCGTTGACCTACGCCCACGCTGCAATGAACGATTTTGCAGCCGCCGCTGCCGTCGCCGCTGCCGCCGCATCAGCCGCGGCCGCCACGGCCTCCTCAGCGGGCCCTGGCTGCGGGCTGCGCCCGGTGCCGCAACCGCCGCCCCAGGCGCCGCAGCCACCAACTTCGGCTTCAGCGGCTGTTCAGGCGGCAGCGGCGGCATTTTTTGCCTTTCAACCCGGAGCTAAGATTGTTGGACATCAACTACCGTAGCTCTCCGTTTTTCTAGAGTCGAGCGGGGCAATTGGTTAAAGTGGGGGAGATTCAGGAGAGCGGGGAGATTCACGAAGGTGAAAAGGTATCGAAGACTGCAAAGAGCGAACTGCAGAGGCCTAGAGAAAAGTCGTACTATAACATGTGAAGGCAGGTCGTTTTAAGAAGTCCGGTGTGAAAATCTGCGGCTGTCTCACATCGAGCAAATTCGATTGTGTGCTTCGCAATTGTGTAAAAATTCTTCTTTTTGTCGCAATTCACCAGCAGCATGAATTGCAGAAATACAATTCTGAGTGTACTACTCACCTTCTAAAGTAGCACAACCGCTTTGAACTTACAGAAAACTGTCTATAAGAGTAGAAATGATAGTTTGACAATGACAATATTGTTATATTCTTAATTGGTCTCTCAGTTTTAGGCCCGCCTACTGATAGAACTGCTTAGTCATCGGCAAATTCATATTTCACGCCGTCCTTCTTTAAAATCAAATGGCTTTTTGATGATGGCCGAAAGCCAATTTTTCCAACTATAACAGGCCGAATTTTTCCTTAACTAAGTTGTTCACTTGGTTACCCAAAGTCACTCCGTGGACTGCTTAACTATAGCCCTGAGGTGTACACCAGCTTCGTGTACATAAAGCATAGTTATTTGCCGACAAGATTCAAGCTATTGCAATGTGAGCCGCAGTTGATTTTTTACTATCCCTTTAATATAATATTTTGATTGATAAGTACAGCAGCATTTTATTGTCAAAATACACAAGTAAATTTCTTGATCAATGGGCATTGCCTGAAGATATTGTTTACTCATTACTCGCCTATTTCCACCTTTTTGTAATTTGTATATTGTCTTGGTACTCGTAATGATAATTAATGCTCGGATTGATATAATTTGCTATAATTGAAGCCTAGCTCGATCTGGATGAATGCAAAATTCCGGAAGGCAGGCAGATTACATGGTAAGATGGCTAGATGGTAGAGCTGTCACGGATACATGTACGAGTATGTACATACCAACAGTGGGGTGTGCCAGGCCTCAGCAGAAGCGGCCAATCAACACTGCAGATGCAAAAAACCGACCTACATGCAGCACCCACTCCACACAACCAGCCTCGCCAGGTGAACCTGCTGGCAGCATATATCGAAAGCGCGTGCGGAAGACGAACAAAAAATATCATAATTATTACACAGTAAAGGGAGCAAAGTTTGCTACTCGTAAATCCAACTATACTAAAATCTTAAAGTAAGTTACTATAGTCTTAAACAGCAGAAGCGGCGCACAATCGCAACACTGTTTGGACAGAAAAAATGTAAATATCAAACTAAAATATGCTTCGTTCCATGTAATTCTATTTTTACAGATAAAGTAAATCTCGGAGTTCCCTCCCTGAGTCTGGGCTTTTGTGCCGTAACTATATGCTGGGCCATAATAAAAATTTTTGGGCAATGATGAGAATGTAATTATTCTGTCATTTCGAATAAAGACAGAAAAAAGATTACAATTTAACAGGGACCTATGTAAGTTACCGAAAGTTAAATAATTTTGGCAGAAAAGTCAATTAAGTGTCTTAATAAAATTTTCTTTATTCTGCCATTAGACAAAAATGTCCAAGAAACCCAGCCGTGAGTAGTTTTTGTGACGCATTTTCATTAGCAATTTTAAATAGCGCTATTTAAGAAAAGCTAAACCGTGTCTGGTAGTGCAAAAAACGGAAAGACAACTTGGAAAAACTCTCTAAATGACAATCCAGGGACAAAATGTTTTACGACACTAGTGCCATAATTGTTAGGTTAGTTACTGTTTCATTTTAGTATTACTGAAAAGTACTTAGCTACCTAAAAGTTTTTATAGCAATCCAAAACCGCACTCATGATAATCTACTACCCTACATAGAATTTTTGTTAAAACAAAGTAATACAACTCGTAAAAAATTTAAAACAATCACCAAAACAATCCTTGTAGAGAAAAATTATTTATCAAAAAATCAAATCATTAATCAAATCAGTTAATCAAAAAATCATTAAAAATAGTCTTAAGCAACAGCAAGGGTAATTTGCAAGTAATTAATTTTACTTTTAATAGCATCTTGATTATTATGTAGTCAATTTAATGAAAACTATCAAAATTATATAATTGTAGCTATGTATTGGCCATAGGCTAGAGAATTGTGTAGGCCTATTTATTATAATTATTGCATGTTGATCATTTTCTACATTTCATTCCCGCAATAAAAAATGATGAAATATATTTTAGAGGATATACACCTAGGCATGGGGCCTTATTAAAATTAAATCCACTTAAAAATACTTATGTTAATTTTTGGAACAGAGTAGAGTACTTGGTAAGATTAGGCCTATTTCCGATAGTTTTTAATATATTTTCTTTAACCTTCATAAAGTTCCAGACTATATCATTAATAACAAATAATTATATTTAATACATATGATTGGTTTTGCCAATAAACCGTATGCCTTTAAGTCAAGATAAAATGACTTACAGTCAGTGATTTTAGCTTATTTATTACTTTTTATTATATTTTTCAGTTGCCCTAATGGTTACTATCCTAAATTTCCCATATTAGTGTCAATCATTTGATGTTGAATATGGTTATAGACATTTATTGTGTTCACTTAGTAAGATTTTATACCAAATTTTATTGAAACTAGATTTAGTTATTATTGCCAATAGTACCATAGTCCAGACATGCAATATAGGATTAATTTGGTATACACTCACAAATTTTGGTATATAGTTTTGTATTTTCTTATGTACATTCACAGTCTTTGTCACACAGTTTGGTATACATTGAAAATATAAAAAAAATGCATGCACATATTAAGTAAAGCTATAGGTTTTAATTAGAATTAATTAAAGATAAATAAAAAAATAATTAAAATGTTTATGTTTAACTAAATTTATAGATATTTATTATAACAAAGTGTAAAGAGAAGTTTTAAATAGCAGCAATAACAAGGTAAATAGTAGCTAAAGAAAGTTAGATTAATAAAATAATAATAATTGCTTTAAAGATATATCATAAAAATTTTTTGTTTTTTTGACAAAATTATTGGCATAAACTAAGCATATGCAAAAAATTTAATAGTTTTAAATCTGGTATATATCTTGGGTCTCAGCTATAGTAACATTATGTCAAGTTGTCATTTTAAATTGCTTAATTAAATTGAGGCAGATTTAGCTCTATTTTCCAGCTTAAAAAAAGTAAAAGAGCTAGAAAATAGGCTTTATTCTTGAGTAGATCTTATGGAATAAATTGAAAGTAGGCTTTATTCTTGAGCAGAGTCTATGGACTTGTCTTCCTTTTAATTTTGATTTGGTTAATATTTGGTAGATTAAATTTTGATTTGGTAGTACTTTTAGCTCTATAGTTGAACCACTTTTGGGCCTTGTCCCCTCCTACTTTAGACCAAGGAGTTCTAAAAAAGCATTTTAAAAATGCTGTTTTTAGAAATCCTGGCTTCAGACCTTGCCAGGATTATTAAGTCCTATTCTGGCCATAGATAACTACTATATTATTAAGTCCTATTTTGCTACATTAGCCCAAAGATACCTAATATGTCATTTTATTAGCCTGAGTGTCATATGCATAGAAACTCAAAATTAGCATCACATTTTATTTTTGGTGGCATGAGCTCAAATCCAGGATCAAAATAATTTAACAAACAAAACTATAGTTTTTTTGCAATTGTAATGTTTTTTAGCTTTTATAATAATAGATATTTTTTGCAACAGTGATATGCATATATTCATAACTATCAAATATAGCTAGATAATTCCAAAAGGCATAAATGATAAAAAGCATAATCATGCAATTATTACTAAATAAATAGTACCCAATCCATTTTTTGTCTTAATTGTACAAGGGTCACTCAGAAAGTCTTTAGCCTGAACAAGAAAACAACAACATGTGAACTAAAAAACCATTACAATTGCTCAAAGTACTCTCCCCCAGCATTGATACAGGCTTGCATCCTGTGGAACCAGCTGTCGAAGCACTGCCGCCAATCCTCATCCCGGAGTTCCCCGACGACGTCTTTGAACTCATTCACAGCTTCTTCTGGTGAAGAAAAAATCTGGCCCTTTAATATCTCCTTGCACTTCGGGAAAGTCGCACAGTGCCAGGTCTGGACTGTACGCAGGGTGAGTCATTAGCTGGACACCACAGTCGGCCAGAAACTCGAGAGTTTGAGCTGCCGTGTGCGCACTGGCATTGTCGTGGTGCAGAAGCACCCCACGCATTCCGCACCTTGGGCGCCTCTGGCTCACAGCAGAAAAAACTTTGGGTAGGCAAACCGTCGTGTACCAGTCAGCGGTGACTGTCCGGCGATCTTCTAGTGAAACAGAAGCCACATGTCCAGTGCGCATAAAGAAGCAGGCCACCATCTGCTTGCCGACACTTCAGCTGCGTCGAAACTTGGTTGGGCTGTCCTCGTCTCCGAAGGTCCACATGGATGACTGGCACTTGTTTTCGGGGTCGTATTGATAAATCCAGGTCTCATCTCCCGTGAGGATGTCCCAGATATGCCGGCTGGTCCCAGATTCGAATTTCTGCAACATAAATTGGCACCAAGCCACCCGGGTGTCCTTCTGCTCATCCGACAGCTGATGGGGGATCCACCGGGAAGCCAGCTTCCGCACTCCAAGGTGTTCATGCAGAATGGTGTGCACACTCCCTGATCCAATGCCCATCTCCTGCTGGATCTGCTGGTAGGTCACTCGCCGGTCAGCGTCAATCATGCTGGACACAGCGCAGATATTTTCTGGGGTCACTGCGTCGCAGGGTCTCCCCGATCGATGCTCATCTTCGAGGCTTTCTCAACCTCGGCAAAACTCAGCGAACCAGTTTTTGATGGTTGCGTATGAAGGACACAGATGAGTGAAAACGTCTTGTAAAGTTTGAAATGAATCGGCCGGCGACTTGCCTTGCTTGAAATGCAAGTACATCATAGCTCTGAAGTCACAATTTTCCAGCTTCATTGTGCAATTGAACGGTGCAAGGGGTGAACTGACTTTGGCTCACTGCAGTGGACTCAAAAGTAACTGCTTCTGTTTGAAAATTTAGCTGTAAGACTTTTAAAAGGTGGTCTTTACCATAGACAAATTTCATGCTTCTGCGTCTCGTGGATCATACTCAGGCTAAAGACTTTCTGAGTGACCCTCGTATAGTAGCATGGCAATGACCATAGAAGTATTTCCTGGAAAAATAAGTAGATAAGTTTTGTGTTAACTTGCATTTATACTATGCAATAAAAAGAAATTTTAGCTTATTTAATTGGAACAAATTAGGGTATCTACTGCCTAGTGACCTAAAGGTCTTTATTTTAAGTTGTAGCAATAGGAAACAATTTATACCCTTAAGCAATATGCTTAAACCAAGTTACTTTAGTATACTAGCTAAGACAAGTATCCTTAGACCCTTCCTCCTGGGATCTTGAATATAAAATGGTAAGTATATTTCCAAAGAAATTTTATTTTACAATATCCAGCCTATTTTGTAATCTATGTTTTGAAAACTATGATGTAGTTTTTTGATCTTAAAAAATATGACTAAATGTAATAGGCCCTAAAAATAATAATACAGTATTACTAATTTTTGAATTCGCGCAAATAATTTGTTTTAATGTCAAACAATAATATAGTATTATTTCGCTAATGTTTGTTTAAATGCGTCATAATAGTATAGTATTATTGCATGAATAATTTGAATATATTATGTTATTTTTAACAAGTGTAAATTGTGAAATAGTATAAATAAAGAAGGTGTAACAGCCCAGAGAGGCATGAGGTTTCAGTCCCTTTATAATAAAAGAACTTTACAAGCAAAACCTATCTAGTGTTTTGGCAAGTAAAAGCCTTAGTTATTTGAGCAGAGGCTCGAGGAGTCAGAGTGTTGGAAGCATTTGCAAATTTGTTCTCAGATTGATTCTCAGATTGATACTCAGATTGATACTCAGATCTCGCACATTAGGTGCATAAAGTAGGAGTGAAAGGACGAGTGATAGTAGAGTGAAGCTAGAGCGAAAGGCCGTGACCCTCTGATCCACGGTACGCCTTTCCGGCTGGAGATCAGTGCTTGCCGCTCGGCACTGTGTGAAACGCTACCAGATATATGTCAGTAGTATAGTCGATATAAAGTAATAATATAGGGGAAGTATTTTAGAGAAGAACGCTAAATTGACATCAGCAGAGAAGGAGCCCTACAACAACTTTGGTGGCAGCGTAAAGGGATCAGAGAAACGGCAAAATTTTCAGATAGACAAAGAAACAGTGAATAATGGCAAGCAATAATGAACACAGAGAATTTCAGCCAAAAGAGGAGCAGCCGCAGCAAGAAGAGCAGGATGTGAAGTTGGCGCCATGGGCTCAGGAAGCGTATGAAGAACTGCGAAAGATGGGAGTGAGAATCTCAAAGTACTCCACAATGCTGCAGGAGACTCCGCCGCCAGTCCCAGGACGCTGCTACATCTGTCACGAGCCCGGACCGATGAGGCCACAGTTTGGGCACAGATGCATTCTGCGTCGGTACCCAGCTAAGAAGTAGAGAATGAGAAGGGGGATGTGTCAAAGACGCCTGACAGACCCCGAAAAGAAAGTGAAGATGAGGCGCACGATTTGTATATAGTTGTAGATAATTGTATATATTTTGTTTTATATTGCTTATTTTGTGAAATGCATATGCTGTGTATATGTTGTATATTTCGCCTGCTAAAAGAAACCAGAAAATCAAAGAAAAAGAAGGAAGTCATAACAGAAGAAAAATGGGAAATCGGCAAGAGTCTGAGAAGCAATTAAGAAGTCAATGTAATTATCTAATGTAAAAGTTAATAATTAAAGAAGCTGAAAGAGATATGTGCTGAAGATGTCGTTGAACTAGAAAACTGGAAAGCTGCGAAGGAAAGAGAGTTCTCCTGTATCACATAGCCTGGAAGACTCAATAGCCGTCTCCATGGTGACTGTGAAAAGGATAGTGTCCAGATGGAACGGTACGATGATAGGATTCCCGAACAGATTACTCCTTTTCGGTCGTTGGACAGGAGTTCCGCAAGACCTGGGATAATCTGGGAAGGATGAGAGACTTGATTTGAGAAATAGATTTTGAGACTAGAGATAGGTATAGCAGTCTTGTGAGTCTATATCGAAACCTCTAGTAGACTCAAGGGATCAAGGAGAATCCCAGAGATTGTCTAGAAATCATTCAGAAGCATTTCGGAGCAGCAGCCTTTGGCAACAAGCCTACTCCTGCTAACCTGATGATTGAAGACTGAGAGAAATAAGTGAATTTATTGTTGAAATTAAGAATTAGTGAACTCGGAATAGGCTTGGTGCAGACCAGGTCGGAATCGCCGAGATTGGCAGCGGAAGTCACGTGATGCGGCTTCAAGGCTGTTAAGAGAAGAGTTTATTGATGAAGAATTCGTTGAGAAAAGATGCATGCAAGGAAAAACCTAGGAGGCGGCAGCTATTTAGCAAGAAGTCCCCACCCCGGCCAACTTGGCATGTCATCGGAGATTTTGGAGAGCAGCTGTGTGAAGGCTCTCATAGTAGATAAAGTGTTGAGTAAAGAGGAGCGCTTGTTCTAATGTAAGAAACAATGTAACAATTAATGTAAGTGAAATTTAAAAATGAAGAGACAGAGTCGAAAAATAAGAGAGGGCAGAAGGCCCCCAGAGAAGCTAAAGACAAGAGAGGGCAGCTTCAAAGGAAATGCCCGAAGCCGAAGCCGAAAGAGAGAGATAAAGAAGAGATTGGAGCCAGACGATGAAAGCTCAGACGAAAGAATTTGTTCGAAGACTCGAAACGCCGAAGAATTAGGAGAGAATGAATCGAATGAAGACACTGACGCAGAGCCAACAGAAATTGAGGTGAAGGCTAGTTCCGAGCATGACGCAGACGAAAGTGAAGCCAGCGAGAGCGAAAGTGCTAATGCCCAATCCGAGTCCGAAGGAGGCGAAATCGAAGGGGAGCCTCCCCCCAAGAGATACGAGTTGAGGCCGCGAGCCAAGCCACCTGAGGTTACGTCACACCCAGGAGAAGGTTTTGTGCCACGTAAGCGATATGCGCACTATCGCGGGCACGATAAGAACTGAGGTGCGAAAATTTGGCTGCGCGCGCTTGAGTCCCTAGGGAATTAGTGCCGAGATTTGTAGATAGTTTGTACATAGACGATTATATTGAACATATGTTTGCTTTTGCATGCTAAAACCAGTGAAAATTGAAATGAGGAGAAGTTGCCCAATCAATGGGAGGTCGCTCAAATTTCATAGGGCACCGAGCCCAAGGAATTAGGAAACGAATTGCTATTGGCTAGAGAAACAAGAGAGGAGAGAGATAGAAGGTGTATAAAGAAGAAGCCCCAGGCAAGAGAGGAAGACAAGTCAATCAGGACAATTAAGCCTCAGACAAGTCGAGCTAAATTACACGCTTAAAATGGATTCGAAAGATCAGAGCATGGACGAAACTGAGAAGTTCCTAGCAGAAGTCTATGCTATTGACATTGATATCGACGCACAAGAGCAGCCGCAACAGCAAGTCGATCAAGCGCCTGCAGCTGAGCCATTGTCGCCGCCAGCCGTTGCATCAGCGCCTTTGCCGCCGCCTGCGCAGCGGACGTCACAGCTTCCAGTGCCCACAGCACTGCGGCGCTCTAGGCATCAGGTGGCGCAACAGGCTCAGCACGGCCGACAGGAGACTGAAGCCCTAGAGGTGCCAATCCGCCAAGACACGCGTCCAACGCTGAGCACCAAGCCGAAGCGTCCTAGGAACTCGTCGCCGAGAGGATCACCGACCCGGCCAGTGCGGCGATTGAACAGCGGTGAACCCCACGAGAAGAGGGCCGCTATTCTCCAGGCTCAGGCAGCAAGGCCGGTTCGAGTGTACGTCAAACCCGCCGAGGAGCCAGGCCATCGGACTCAGCAGATCACCGTTCCGATGCAGCAGCCACGACGTCAACGACCAGTCGAGACACTGCCTTCGGCGATCCCGATGCGAAAGACGCCTCCGCAATCGTCGCAACGGCTCGGAGCTTCGGCCAGGCCGCAGACACCGCCGACAGCTAGTTCGCCGAACGCCGATCTGCGATCAAAGTTACCGGTGCGTCAGCCCTCAGCCGGATTCAGACAGCCGCAAGCTGCCCCGTCAGCACCCGCTGCTCAGCGATCGCCGACTACCCAGATGCCACCGATGCCGAAGCACGACATGTCCTATCGTCACGTGATCCAGCGCATCGTTGAGACTGGCGACTCCAAGGTCGAGCGTTACATGTTTGATCTACGTCGGTACCTAATGCGCATCGCACACCTGCGTTTGGATGAGGCTCTCCCACAGCGAGCTTAAATTTGGGCCACGCTGAAGAGGCTGAGGGAAGCCTATTCTCGTCCACAATGCATGGCGGCTCTTCAGTATTTCGCCGAGGAAGTACACCGCCTGATCCGACAGTCAACTCAGTTTGCGCAGCGGCCTCTGCTCGAGATCGAGATTCGCTGGGCTCTTGCGCAGATCGGCTGGGAGTACTATCGCCCGATCCCAACTATCTGCAAATTCTAAAGGACTAAGACTTTGTGAAAGCTAAGTACATTTTATTTGCGCTTTTCTTTGTGACTATTTCTTTACATGCGTTTACTTTGAATGTTGTCGATTTTGCTTGCATTTTATGAAGTGTTTTGCTTATGTTGCCTATCATTTTATGTTGCTTTGCTTATCAATGTTGCATGTTGCCTATCTTTGCTTATTAATGTGTTTTGCTTATCATGATTTTCTGTCAATGCATCATTTGTTTGCTAGTTGCTTATCCATTGTTGTCTTTTTGTATTGTAATTTTTCACTCACGCGCTAAAAGCTTGTTCATGAAAACTTATTAAGAGAGGGCAGGTTGTAATAGGCCCTATAAATAATAATACAGTATTACTAATTTTTGAATTCGCGCAAATAATTTGTTTTAATGTCAAACAATAATATAGTATTATTTCGCTAATGTTTGTTTAAATCTGTCTAAATAATATGGTATTATTCTAAAATGTTTGTTTAAATGCGTCATAATAGTATAGTATTATTGCATGAATAATTTGAATATATTATGTTATTTTTAACAAGTGTAAATTGTGAAATAGTATAAATAAAGAAGGTGTAACAGCCCAGAGAGGCATGAGGTTTCAGCCCTTTATAATAAAAGAACTTTACAAGCAAAACCTATCTAGTGTTTTGGCAAGTAAAAGCCTTAGTTATTTGAGCAGAGGCTCGAGGAGTCAGAGTGTTGGAAGCATTTGCAAATTTGTTCTCAGATTGATTCTCAGATTGATACTCAGATTGATACTCAGATTGATACTCAGATTGATACTCAGATCTCGCACATTAGGTGCATAAAGTAGGAGTGAAAGGACGAGTGATAGTAGAGTGAAGCTAGAGCGAAAGGCCGTGACCCTCTGATCCACGGTACGCCTTTCCGGCTGGAGATCAGTGCTTGCCGCTCGGCACTGTGTGAAACGCTACCAGATATATGTCAGTAGTATAGTCGATATAAAGTAATATTATAGGGGAAGTATTTTAGAGAAGAACGCTAAATTGACATCAGCAGAGAAGGAGCCCTACAACATAAATTGTGTTTAGCAGGAAAATTATTTCCCTTTAGGAATTTGAAAGTTTTCTTTATTCTGTAAATAACCCTATTTAGTCAATAAACCAACATTAATATATTAGCCTTTAATTTTCTAAGCTATACACAAGACTTTTCTCCCCTTTATTAACTAAACAACTTACCTCCCTCAGATTATTAAAATTTCTCTTTTGAAAAATAATACCCTGTCATCAATTTACTACCATGGACAGGATTTAAATAACTCAGCTAAGAAATTTAAATACCTGCCCAAAAAAGTTTACAATCATTCAGTATTTTGACAGCAATTGTTAATAAGTAAATCCCCTAAGCAAGTTAATCCCTTAATAAAAAATCCCTCTAAAACAATTAAAACTCCCTCAGTACATCAACAACCACCCAAGGCTTTTGTAGCCTATTTGAATTAAGTATCTAAGCATAAAATGTCTTGGAAATGCCATGCCAATAGCCATAGCTATGCTTTTGATTATTTATTTGGTAAAAAGTTTATGTATCTTAATTAAAATTAACTAACTTTTAATGCACTCAATAAGGTGCATAAATTTATGCCAAAATCCCAGGTTGCCATAAAATAAAAAATGGTGCATATTTTTGTGTGGGATCAGTTTTTTAATTTTAAAGTGCATTGCTTTATATAATGTTTGCAGGTTTGATTTCAATAACATGACACAGGTATGCTATATTTATCTAGCACTATGCATTATGGCATGGTAAAAATATATAATCTTAAAATTATCTAGCATAAAAAGAGGGAAATGTCTGTCTGTCTGGCTGTCTGTCTGTCTGTGTGTCTGTGATTTCATATGTACCATGTTTAGATTCTATATAAAGATATATATCTATATTTTTAATACTTTTTGCATTAGGGATATTAGATTAGATGGCTTATTTTTTAAACTGCATAAAATTTGAGTGACGACAGAGTTAGTTTCTGTCTATATCTAGAAAGCCTTGATAATAAATTCAAAAAGCTACACTTGTTATTTTCTCCATTTAAATGGTCCCTGTGCTATGAATTTTACAATTCTTACATTTGATAATAATAATTGCAGTTTAAGATTCTACTTGTGGTTTAACCATGTAATTAAAAAATGAAATTTTCAGCCAGTGCCCAAAAGTACTAGTTTTCATCAATCAGTGGTCGAAGTACTACAGTTAACTGCAGAAAATATTAAAACTATTCTCCCATCATTTGTCATCCCATTCGCATCAATACGGGATGTCAATTAATTTGCGCCAGCTGGTCTCCAGGAAGAAGAAGCGCTACGAGGATGGGGAATTCAATCTAGACCTGTCCTACATCACACCCCAGATCATTGCTATGGGATTTCCGGCTGAAACTTTTGAACGAATCTATCGAAATGACATTAGCGAAGTGTCCAGGTGATTTTATCTTCCAATACTAATTTATGTCTTGGTATTGATTACACAATGTCTAATTGTCTCTAAGTATAATAGAAATCCAAAGATAGGGGCCTAAAACCCAAACCTTTTCAATTTGTAAGTTGGGACACTTTAAGTGAGAAGATAAGGTCAGGAAAACGAACATTATTAACGCATTGGCCATGCAAATTTGTGTGTCCATTTATAACTAATATCGATTGTTCGGCAGTCATCATTATTTGTTCTTAAAGTTCGGTGCGGCTGCTTATAGCTATTAAGACTTTTTATTAATCTAAGATTGCACTTTTGCTCTCGTGTCTGCTATCTCTCTCTACCTATAATTTATCGCCACCTAATTTATCGATTAGGTATACTTAATCTAATCGTTAGAGTTCACTCGCCTACGTGCGAGCTGCGCTCTGTAATGTACTTTAGTTCAAATTTTTTTCTCATCCGGACCGCAGTTAGTCGTCGCACTTATTTTTTGTTCTTCTCTTCTATCCGGCTCACTTTTCGTCTGAAATGACGCGGCCTAGGTCTTCAATTTTAAACTCGTTAGTTTTACGTTCGCAGCGAAACAGCGCCTAGAATATCTTATAACACAATCTATGCGTGCGCGGTTCGGCTGGCCTAACTAAGAAGGAAGCCTGCGAAACTAAGAGCTGTAGAAACGTCAAAGAATGCAGATTTTAGCACTAGCACACGCCCCCCTCTCTCTCTTGCTCTCTGTCGCACACGCTGTCGCTGTCTCTGACGTATTCGCACGCCAAAAACGTACCAAAGTACAATACGTTAAATTGCCGCATCCCTTCTCTAAGTTTCTCTGGTTTTCTGTGCGCGCCTCTGTCGTTCCTTTTAAAACTAATTTGGCACATTGGGTACCCAGTGAAGTATAACACGCGTTGGGTCGCTTAAGCAGTATCCTTGCCTATAGTGGGAAAATTTTGGTGATTGGTGACTGTCTGACCTTGATCTATTACGGTTAGATATTATTTGTATGTCTGTCTGTCGGTCTGTCTGTCTGTCTGTCAGTGTGTCTGTCTGTCTGTCTGTGTGTGTGTCTGTCTGTCTGTCTGTCTGTCTGTCTATCTCCTATTTCTGATTGTTTCACTGCTGTCTATTTGTCTGTGATTCTGTCTGTCTGTCTGTCTATCTCCTATTTCTGCTTGTTTCACTGCTGTCTATTTGTCTGTGATTTTGTCTGTCTGTCTGTATATTTAGCTGTGAGTCCGTGAGTATGTCTGCCTGTCACTGTGTCACACCAGCAAGATAAGAAGTCACCATAAAAAATCGTAATTCTCGTGTTTTTCTTACTGGCCGTGTTTTGATCCGCGTATTTTGCTGATTACTCCCTTTGCTAAATAATGTCTGGCTCTAACGAACAAAGAAGATTAGCCATCCTTATCAACCGTATAATTTTCCCTATTTGAGTTGATAATATTAAGTGTTATCTTTTCTAAAGAGAAATTGTCTTTGAAATAAAGCCAGATTTTTTTCTCGTAAAAATCAGCTCTTTGAAAAAAAATTTCATCTTGGTTTTAGATTTCTCGAGACCCATCACGCTGATCGCTATCGAGTCTACAACCTGTGAGTTAAAGCTTTAGTCTTGACTGTATTGAATATCAAACGTTTATTTGCCATTTTCATTTCATTTTGATTTGTTTCATCTTACACCCTAATGATTATTTATCACACTGTCTAGCTTATTTCGAGTGATTTAAGGCGTCAGCTGACACCGCGACTCGCTTCATAATTTGCTCTTGCCCCTATCTTCCTGCTGTTTCTTGAAAAATTAAAACAATTAGACACTCGACGGCACAGCCGCAGCTAGGGGAGGGGGCTAGCTCAAACTGATGCCCGTCTCAGCTAAGGTGGACTGAAGCAATTGTGGGATTCAAGCTTGTTTAAGAGCACGAATTGTCTCCTTATATCTAGGGCTCGAACCCGCGACCTTTGCCGATTGTCTAATCGCTTCAAGTCCCCCCTTTCTCCACTACCCTATGGCGCAAGTTTTGTCAGAAATATTCCAGTCTAAATTGTCCCAGCTTGTCCTCTAAATTTGCAGTTGCGCCGAGCGATCTTACAATCACGCCCGATTCAAAGACCGAGTTGAACAATTCGCTATGCAGGATCATAATCCGCCTTTGATTCACACTATACCGTACTTCTGCACTTCTGTGTACAAATGGCTGCAGAATGGTACAGACTATGTGGCCGCTATTCATTGCAAGGCTGGCAAGGTAAGGTGAAGATTTTGCTAAATTTTGTTATTCAATTGTGCATTTCTGCTTATTGCATTATTGCATCTGTCTAAACCTATTTCTACTGTCTTTTTTTCTGCTATTTAACTCATCTGAATTATTAATTTTTCTTCTCTCTATCTCCCTGCTGTTCGCTCCCTCTCTTCCCCCCGCGTTGAATTTTGCCACTATTAAAACTGAACAATGAAATGCAGGGCCGCACCGGTGTTATGATAGCCTGCTACTTGCTCTACGAGAGCTACAAAGGCATACACGATCATCCGCCAACTCACCTGACCGCCGATGCCGTATTGGATTTGTACGACAAACAGCGAACGCATAATGGAAAGGTTTGACTATATATATTTTTTTCTGCTTTATCAAATTACTGCGTATTGTCACTAATTGTCACCATGGTCACCATATAGTTTATATTTTGTCCGCGTCAGTGTAAGGCACCCCTGACCATTTGACAGTCAGGGCGTGCATATTTTAGGCTCTGATAAAATGTAAGACTGGTTTAATAAGCTTTCCATTCCAGATGCTAGATCTAGAACTCCATGTAGGTTCCATGAACGTCCATGATCTAAGTCTGTTTGTCTATGGCTTAGTCGTAGCATCTTATTTCCTTGGCATTCCACCAAATCATTAGGAGGCTGCTAATTTCGTTCACTTGCTCTCTTTCTCTCTCTAGTTGCAGTTGCACTTTTTAAAACCGCGAGATAGATAGTGGCAGACGGACAGACAGGCGGACAGAACCCTTGGAAAGGTTTTCTAATACGAATACGCCCACGTCGCTTCTTCCAGGGATCAGTTAGCTTTTCATAGGCGCGCGGGTTAGAGAGGGTTTTTTGCTTGGATTCCGTCTGTCTTTTTTGGTGCTGCCTGCCTGCCTGCCCGCCTTTAGAGAACGAACGAACGAATACCGTTGTACTTTCGTGTTGCTTCTTCAGACTTTCTAAAATGCGTTCAGGCTGTATTATCAGCAAAGCCGAGGCATTTGCAGTGCAAATCATTTCGCTTAGAAAATCTAATTTTACATCGTGACGCACGAATGCGAGCGTTCTCTTAATACTGTATGTATTATACAATTAGACAGCGTTCCATCCAACACTGTACGCACCAATTGTGACATTAAAGACGTTCCTTTTATAAGTAGATATTTACGAGCGTAGTTTTAATCAAAATCTTTTAGTTAGTTTATTTTTTTATTAGGCCTGGAATTGTGACAAAAAAAATAAAATATTTTCTGTACTATATTAAATTTAAACAATATCGATAAAATTCAGACTTACTGATAACATAACCTTAGTCATTTCCTGACATTAGGCATTTCCTAACATGAGATATTTCCTAGCATTAGGCATTTCCTCCCATTAGGCATTTCCTGACATTAGGCATTTCCTGACATTGGGCATTTCCTGACATTAGGCATTTCCTGACATTAGGCATTTCCTGACATTAAGCATTTCCTGACATTAGGCATTTCCTGACATTAGGCTTTATTCTGTCATTAGGCATTTCCTAGCATTAGGCATTTCCTAGCATTCGGCATTTCCTAGCATCAGGCATTTCCTGACATTAGGCATTTCCTGACATCAGACATTTCCTGACATCAGGCATTTTCTAGCATCGGGAATTTCCTGACATTAGGCATTTCCATCTATCGTTTTAAATTAATTTCTGTCGATAATCAATCGCAAACTGAACCAAAAATCCCTAATCCGCGCCAGGGCGTCACAATCCCATCGCAGCGCCGTTACGTCTATTATTACGCGCACACCCTGCGCCAGAACCTGTCAGTGGAGGGCTGCCCCTTGGTGCTCCAGTCCATAACGCTGGAAGGCGGGCAGCCGATATTTCCGCCCAGCGGCGGCTGCTCGCTCATGTTCCGCTGCAAGAAGCTGGTGCGCGACTGTCACCAGTACAATCGCAGCACCCATCGGCCCATCGGCGCCTCGGAGGTGTGCGAAGTCCGCGGCGCGCAGAACGCTGTGCTTGTCCAGCCAGCCGCGCCCATCCCAGTCAATGGCGACGTGAAAATCGAATTTTACAATCGCAGCTCCAATCGGCTGGCTCGCTACGAGAAAATCTTTCACTTCTGGTTGAACACTTTTTTTGTTGTCAATCAGCCTGACGACACGCCAGGCGCTCGTTGGCGACGCGAACGGGGACTGGACGACGGCTCAGTTGAATCAGCGGCCGCCGCAGGCGCCAATGAGGCTGTTCGTCGGGACATCTATTTGACGCTGACTAAGGCGGAGCTGGACAAGGCCTGCAAGGACCGTCTGTTGCCCGACACTTTTACGGTTAGCTTGTTGCAGAAAAAAGTTTTATTCTTGGTTATAATTTGAATGCAGAAAACTGTTTATTAAGTAAGTATTCAACAAAAGGAGTTGTAGCCTAGTGGCTAGGGCGCCTGCCTCATGACCGGAAGGTCGTGGGTTCGAGTCCCGGCACTAGGAGACAATTTGTGCCCTTGAGCAAGGCACTTAATCCCGCATTGCTTCAGTCCACCCAGCTGAGATCGGGTACCAGCTTGAGCTGGGTAAATTTAGTGTGGGTGTTGCGGCCCCTCCAGTCCGTCAGGCTGAAAGCTGTACACAGCCCTCGGATGCGCCGCGCAACAAGCTGCGGCTGTGCCGTGGGCTGCACATCTGATCGAAAGGTCGGGTGTCTAAATTTATGTATTTATTTAATTTTTTCAACAAAAAAATCTGTAAAAGATATTCACGAGCCAGCCTACTTTTGGGTTAACTCTTCAAGTAGTCTAGTAGCGAATATTAAGCTCATTTTTGCGAAAACTGATAAGCTCATTAGCCATCTAACCTGGCTGCTATATATTGAACATTTCAGGCCACGCTTCGATTCTCCGTGCCGAACAGCCAGTCTGACGACGACGAGATGCCTGGGCCATATCGCTCATTCGCCTACACGCCGCTGGCTGCGTCGGCTGGCCCAGCGGCTGCCGCAGGGGCTACCGGTTTCGGTGACGAGTCGCTAAAGCAACAGCAGCAGCAGCAGCAGCCACAGCCGCCGCATCAGGTGTCATCATCTTCGTGTTCGTCACAAACTGACGACTCCGAGTCAGAAAAGTCGCCAAATCAAACTGAGCCGCGAAGCGAACAGCCGTGAACGGGCTCGGTTTGTTGCTTGGATTTCTATGCAAATATCAGCCTGTATAAATAGATTTTTAACCTGACTCGAGTTTGCGCCAAGATCGAGCTTTGAAAATGCATTTTTAGCACTCTTAATGAGCCGCCAATTGGGTTGCCGTTTCTAGGAGATCCTCTGGTTGCCGCTCTCACAGATCCCCGGGTTGAGTTGCTGCTCTCACAGATCCCCGAGTTGAGTTGCCGCTCTCACAGATCCCCGGGTTGAGTTGCCGCTCTCACAGATCCCCGGGTTGAGTTGCCGCTCTCACAGATCCCCGAGTTGAGTTGCCGCTCTCACAGATCCCCGGGTTGAGTTGCCGCTCTCACAGATCCCCGAGTTGAGTTGCCGCTCTCACAGATCCCCGGGTTGAGTTGCCGCTCTCACAGATCCCCTGCCGCTCTCACAGATTCCCGGGTTGAGTTGCCGCTCTCACAGATCCGCGGGTTGGTTTGCCGCTCTCACAGATCCCCGGGTTGAGTTGCCGCTCTCACAGATCCCCGGGTTGAGTTGCCGCTTTCACAGATCCCCTGCCGCTCTCACAGATCCCCTGCCGCTCTCACAGATCCCCGGATTGGGTTGCCACTCACAGATCCCCGAGTTGGGTTGCCACTCTCACAGATCCCCGAGTTGAGTTGCCGCTCTCACAGATCCGCGGGTTGAGTTGCCGCTCTCACAGATCCCCGGGTTGAGTTGCCACGCTACTGAACCTTCTGAAACAAAGTAAATCCTAAAATCGGCTCTTGAATAACCGAAAAGTTGGCTCTTAGTCGCGCTGTAAGCGGCTTAAGCCACTATGACTAAATCCTGAAAAATCTGAACAAAATTTCTAGCCTTTGGGTACGTATTAACCTCTATCTGTTGATAATTAATTGATAAGTTTAGACTGACGCAAAGTATGAGAATTGTTTTGCTGCTGCTTTAATGTGTGCAAAAGCAAATCCAGTTTTTTTTTAATCAATGCGCTATTTTGTCGTTAGCTCAGGCCATTTATGCGTACAAGTTTTAAGTCCAAATCTCTGTTATTTTCGCGTAAATTTAAATGCTTCTAACTTTGTGTTTTTCTCCTGTTGCATTTTGTCCCGTCTGCCTCGGCTGTAAGGCAGTCCCAAATTATTTCGCGCGCTATTGTTCTTGTATGCTTGGAAATTATTTCTACTTTTGCATTCAGCTTTTGTCTCATTGATTCTTATTTTATTATGTACCTTCGATTCTAGCGTAGTTTAGATCGGGGCTCTCCAAGATCCTCTCCTCCAGTTTGAGCTGCCGCAGTGCCACCCTCTGAAATCATGTGACATGCCTGACTTCAATTATTTAGGCTAAAAAGGTTTGGAAATTTGTCAAACTATTGTTCTCGCCTCTAATAGCAAATTGTAATTAAAACGTTTTGCCCCAAATTTTTAGTTGATTGCGTCTCATTGTAATTCGAGCTTATTAAAAAATACGACTGGCCCCATTATTTTATTCACTGAGCGCGTATTTTTTTGCTAAATTCCCGCTACACTCTACTTGTGTACCGTTTGGCCAGTAGCTCGCATGCGTACGAATTGTAAATTTATTTGTTTTCAAAATATTTAAATACGAAGCTAAATGAGTTTTTGTTTTGTCATAGATATCTCAGCATGTAACTGTGGTGCGCTTTGCATGGTGTGAATTAATTGTTTAATTATATATTTTTCATTTTTAATATAGTTTGATTGTATACTGCTTTCAGCTAGCCGAATTTTATTTTGCTTTCCGCTACTAAAGCTATTGTTCAGTATGGTAGTTGTTTTGAAAGATTTTAGCCTAGTTTATTACAAGGGCTAGCTCGATTCACGGAGATGATTATATAATGTAAATTGAACTTTGATGTGCAATCTGCTTGCTTCTGCTATGGCGATTTTGCTATCTTGGCCGAATTGACACTATTAAACTATTGGCGTCTGTCAATCTATTTATTAAGCGCAGGTATTGCTAATAATTGATGCCATAGTTTCGCAACACAGTGTAAATAATATATTTGGATTTATATCAAATAGTCAGATTTTTTCAAAAAAAATCTCTCGCGGTTTATTTTGTTAGTTTTTTTTATCAAACTGTTTTAAACCGGTACATGGAAACTGTCCTTGAAGACTAAAGATGGTACCAGTAATTTAGGGCCAGTAATTAAGTTCCTTAGGAACGTTGTTTTTCGGGATTATAAAGCATTTTTCGTGGGGCGGACTAAAGTGATCATAATATTCGTAAATGAATATTTGAACAAGTTTTTTTGTGAAGTACATGTATTATACTAATTTACATGCACATGTACATATATACACGACACATATCAAGCTTAAATCACGCATACATATTAGGTGTATCACGCCTGACTATAATATTTGCAGAAAAAAGCTTATTAAAATAATTGATATTTGCTCCGTTACAAACACGATAATTCATAAACCACTAATAAATGATTAGACAGCGCACAATTTGATTGTAATTCTCGGCGCGGGCGCAGAAAAGTGCTCGAGGAAAATCGCCAACCACCCGCCCTCGGTCAGGAAGTATTCTATTCCATTTCAATAGCATTCTGTGGCCTGCTATCAGTCTCAGATAGATACGATTTCAGCACTCAAATTAGACATTTAGTATAGTAGATAACAAATTGTTGCTTATTTTATTTCGCCTCAAAAGTCCTCAAAAAAACCATAAACAAAGTGAGCGAAATAAAAAAATACCGAGACTTGATAGTTTTGGCATTTTTCTAGGGCTTTTTTCGTTGCTGATTTATTTTTAATGTGCTCCACGGATTAGATTTGAATTAACAAAAAGAACTCTATAATTTACTGTTCTTAACAATAAACAAAGTAGTTATGCACAAAGTATAAGAAAAAGTATTTTAACTATTATTTTATTTTCCTGCTAGCATCATTTTTATTGCGATAATGACCCGCGATTTTTTGTAACACTCTGTTGATTGCGACTTTTAAAAGCTTGCATCGCTTTGAACCTGGTGTTCGGACTAGAACCTTGTGTACTTCACTAATTGTAAGTATTGAAGTATATACTTGCACATTGTTGTTGCGCAATTTTTCTGTAATCATAATATACTTTTTCTGTCTATTGCACCATTTTTATCATGAGCTGTAGACATTTAACTATTTTTCTAGGCTATCACATTTATTAATACCATTATTGAAAAAAAATATTATTGGACCTAATTGGACTTAATTTGTTAGGCGTTACAAAGCCTGTAGGCAATATCGTATGATTGGCACGAAAAAAATTGAAATTTAGTTATTGGTACTCTGTTAGATAAAAATTTATAATCTAAAAAACTGTTATCCAGTTTGCTGGTCTATTAATCTACTACAGATTTTTAGGCCTAACAGTGTTGGAAAATTTTGCTGGCTAAGATAGCTGAATCAATACTTTATCCTCTTATATTTTACATTTCATTAAAGAAATAGACTTGTTCTGGGCCTCTAATAGCTTTAAGCATTTTGTGAAAGTGTAACTATAATTTAGTTAAAAATTTATCAGCTATTTATTATGTTATATGCTATTTAAATTGTTTTTGTAATATTTGAAATTAAAAATATATATTTTACACTTTAAACAAAAAAACTTAAAGCTCTTGATTTTTAAGAAATTTTACTGCTAGATCATTTGTTGAAATGTGTCAATTTTTACTATATATATATATATAGAACTTGTTATTTATTATATACTAATTTTGTCTTTTGGTAACTAAGGTAAAAGTTTATTGTATTTTTTATATTGCATTACATATTATAATTCTCTTTGAAATGCATATTGATAAATCCATAATAAATTTGACAATTTTTATTTAAAAACTTGCTTTTCTTAGTAAAAGTAAATGTACTCCATTTTTAAACCAAATTTGTAACCTTTTAATTAAAAAAATTGTATTGAGCATTTATTTTTAAGCTAATTTTCCATCACTAATGATTTCAAAATTTCCCAAATAATTTGTGCTGGCATTCAGAGAATTCAACTAATCAAACCATGTGGCGCCTAAAGGAGTCTGCATTTGAAGTCCATGAGATTGTTGTACCTCATCTTGGCCATGTGCCAATTGCCAAGGGTGACTTCCACTATCTGCCCAAGCAAGTGCAGGACTTTATAACCCAATGGGTGGATGTTTGCCAGCCGCGTGGTGTGTACATCTGCGACGGCTCAATTGAGGAAGCTGAGGAGATCATCAACAAGTGTATGGAGCGCGGCACCCTGTCTAAGCTGTCCAAGTACCCCAACACGTACATCTGTCGCACAGATCCGCGTGACGTTGCCCGCGTTGAGTCGCGCACGGTCATCTGCACGGAGGATCGCTACGCCACCGAGTGCCACACTCAGGGTGGCGCCGATTCTGCGCTTTCCCACTGGATTAGCCCCGACGCTATGGATGCCGCTATGAAGGAACGCTTCCCTGGCTGCATGGCTGGTGAGTCTATTATGGCTGCAAATTTTCTGCTTTATATTATAATACTTATTAATAATATGCTCCAAATTCCAGGCCGCATGATGTACGTGATCCCATTTTCAATGGGACCAATTGGCTCGCCCCTGTCCAAGATTGGCGTTGAATTGACCGATTCTAACTACGTTGTGCTCTGCATGCGCCTAATGACGCGCGTATCTCACGACATTTGGCGCGTGCTTGGCGACAACGAATTTGTGCGCTGCCTGCACAGCGTTGGCTGTCCCCGCCCTGTTAACTATCGCGTTGTTAATCATTGGCCGTGTAAGTGCTGAATAAATTTACTTTCATTTGCATGAGTATTTTGTTACCAATTTTTGTTTTTGTTTAGATTTGTCAAATTTTAATGACAAAGTTAGGTCAAGTGAAAAAGTTCGTCTTCTATCTTATCTTATTAACTATTCTGCTTTTAATCTCATTCAGTTTCTCTCTTCTTGCCAAGCCACACTAAACCAAATCATTATCTACTTAGCTGTAAGGGGCCAGCCAGCTAATTCTTGTCCGAGCGCACCGAGGGCTTTGAAGGAGTAATTTTAGCTGCCCCGTACAAAAAATGCGAAAGATTTTGTTATTGTCCGTGGACTTTCGGGTCGGGTTCAATCAGAGGTTATATTCCAACTGTTTACTAAGCCTCTTGTCTGGGCTGGTTAGATCTGGTCAGTTAGACTGGAATTGGGTAGTCTGCGCTTCAAGGCCCCCTTTGCGGGCGTAGGATTCATGAAAGAAAACAGGGCAGAGAAATTTCAATGTACACAACTGGCAAGAGAATCTGTGTACAGTTTTTGCACTGGGCTGGCCCTGGGCTTAGTCACACCGTTTTCAAGGCCACCCGGCCTCATGCTGGGTAGAAACTATCCAAGCTGAAGCAGAATGAATCTCTCCCTCTCTCTTCGGGTTTACTGAGGGAGGAGTGGCTTAGCTGGCAGTGTGGTCTTTCTGCCTTCCCCCCCGTCAGCAGGGTGTAAATAGAGAAAATTTTGCCCCTAAACTTAGCATGCGTACAGTCTGTGTACACTAGAAATCTTTCCCACTGTATCCATGGCTTAGAGAGGTAGGGTCTAGGGAGAGGAACGAGAAAAATGTTGATGACTGATCTCGTTTGGTCCCTCTAGCTAGCCAGCTAGCATTCTAGTGTAAGGTCACAGGCTAGTGTACTTCTATATGTCAGTCAAACTGTCTGTAAAACCAGCGTAAACAGACTCTTCGTCACTTCTCATGCTATTGTGCTATCATCTAGTTACTGACTTATTCTTACACCTAATTAATGTGGCGATGTACTTTTTATTAGAATGTGATATTATTCCAATAAATGAATATCATTCTTTCAAAGCGCCGAATTGCTACAGTTAGTTTCTAAAAATTGCTAAACGCTACTTGAGAACGCAGTCTATTGATTTAGCATTCCATTTTTTTAAATAACGCCTCTGCGGTGGTCGATGCGTATCTATGGGAGCCGGCTTTAATATTGTCGTTTATCAATAACAAAATAGCCTCATAGCGTCACCAATAAATTAAGGCTCTACTTGCGAGTAGTATAGTCACTCTCTTAGATTTTTTTGGTAATTTAATCCCCGTTGCCTCCGGTGCAGGCAACCCCGAGAAGGTGATCATCGCCCACATGCCGGACGATCGCATGGTGGTGAGCTACGGCTCCGGCTACGGCGGCAACTCCCTGCTTGGTAAAAAGTGCTTCGCCCTGCGCATCGCCGGCCGAATCGCCTACGACGAGGGCTGGATGGCCGAGCACATGCTCATCATGAGCGTCACCAACCCGAAGGGCGTTGAAAAATTCTTTGTCGCCGCGTTCCCCTCTGCCTGCGGCAAGACCAATTTGGCCATGATTCTGCCCAGCCTGCCCGGCTACACTGTCCGCTGCGTCGGCGACGACATCGCCTGGATGCGATTCAATGACGACGGCCAGCTGGTGGCCATCAACCCGGAGAACGGCTTCTTCGGCGTGGCCCCCGGCACTAACAACAAGACCAATCCGAACGCCATGGCCGCCCTGCAGCGCGACTGCATTCTCACTAACGTGGCCGAGACAGCCGACGGCGGCTACTTCTGGGAGGGCCTCGAGGACGAAGTCGACAAAGACGTGCCAATCACCACCTGGCTTAATAAGCCCTACAAGATTGGCAGCAAGGAGAATTATCCGTCGGCGCATCCCAATTCCCGATTCACCGCCCCGGCTAAAAACTGTCCGATTATGCATCCCAAATGGGAGGATCCCAATGGCGTGCCAATCTCCGGCATTATCTTCGGCGGTCGCCGTCCCGAAGGCGTGCCGCTAGTAATCGAAGCCGAGGACTGGAAGCACGGCGTCTTCCTTGGCGCTCAGGTGCGTGAAATAGTCTAGCCTTGTTTGCGATACATAATCAGTGCATCGCAGCCGGTTTGAATTGCCCTAATCGCCGTCATTGTGAATTTATAGGTGAAGTCCGAGGCCACCGCCGCCGCCGAGTTCAAGGGCAAGCAGATCATGCACGATCCCATGGCTATGCGGCCATTCCTTGGCTACAACTTCGGCAAGTACCTGCAGCACTGGCTGGACATGGAGAAGCCCGGCCGGAAGATGCCCAAAATTTTCCACGTCAACTGGTTCCGCAAGGACAAGGATGACAAATTCTTGTGGCCCGGATTCGGCGAGAACATCCGCGTGCTGGACTGGATGATGCGCCGCGTTGACGGCGAGGACATCGCCGAGCCGACGGCTGTCGGCCTGGTGCCCAAAGAGGGCAGCCTCAACACCGAGGGCCTCGACATCGACTGGAAGGAGCTGTTCAGCATTCCGCCCGACTACTGGAAGGGCGACATCCACGAGACGAGGCGCTACCTAGAGCAGCAGGTCGGCGATGATATTCCGGCCGTGCTGCGCGCCGAGCTCGACCGCGTTGAGGCTCGCGTTGACGCCATGAAGTGAAGCGCAAACAACATCAATGATGAGAAACTTTATTGCTGAGTGATTCGGCTTCAGGCGGTTGGGCTTTTTTGTTCGGGTCCGAGAATATTAAACTGACTCTATTATGAGACGCTTTACCATTTTGTCGTGTCTTTGTCTTTGTGGTGTTTCTTATAGTCTTTGTTTGCTTCATCGCCCCCCGCAGTTTTTTTGTTGCTAAGTAGATCTAGCTGAGTAGCTTTTTTGTCTCTAATAATCTACTAGATAGCAAGCACTGTTTTGTCGTTATATTGTTATTATTAGTAATTGGCATGAAGGGAATAATTGAAAGATGCGTTTGATTTGTGATCACCAACTAATAAATTATCGATTCGGTCAATAAGCAGATGAAACCCATTCTTTTAATTAACTGATTCCGATTTCATCAAGTGAAGCCAGGATTAAGGGTGCAAGCCCAGTTGCATAGTGAGCTTGAATCAATGACGATTACTAAGCTATTGTTTTATTATCTGATAGTAACAATAATTATTATTTGTCGAAAACTTGCCTACTTAAGCCATCCGGTACTACAGTATATCTATACCCTCGTTGCACTAAAATCGCTTATGATGACGTAACAATTTTTTTCTATTCGATTCCATAAATATTATGACTTCATTTCGTGTTCATTTTAAATTCATATCCGTTTAAAGAAATTAGCCGTTTTTATTAGGTGAAAAATATTGCTTTTTGCCTCCATCCAAGCCGGTTTGAAAGGAAACAGCTCAACCTCTTGTGTTTTTTTTCACTCTCACTGCCTAAGAAGGCTTTGTGTTGCACCGTTAGACAAAAATTCTAACTCAATTATTTAATGCAAAAATGTCTTTATGTCTCTTTTGCATTAATATTTCAGTCGAACTAAAAGCAATCTTTTGTCGCAAAAAGAAGTTCAATTCAGCTTTTTATTGCCTACTTGATAAGTCCTCGAATCGCATTGTATTGTGTAGAATTTAGCAGCCAGTTACACATTTTAGTAAGTTGAAAAAAATAAAATGCAACCCGTTTTTTAGAACTCCCCCAGTTCGTTGTTTTCGAGCTCTCGTCATTTTAGAAAAATTATTATTTAACTGTTGCCTTTAATTTTAATTTCACATTTACTATCGTATTTTACAGGGGTTCATTAATTCATTATTCGAGATTTTACCACAGGGAGGTTTTCTCGTAGGCTAGTAGTTCTCTTGCACAAAGTTTTACGACGTAGCTTATTTCTGAGTTTTTTTTCAACTGATTATTGCTGCTCATCCTATATAATTATTGCTTGCAGTTTTCTTATAATCCTGCAATTCTGAAAGCCCTTAAAGAAATTCTGTGGCCAATTCTCGTATAAAATTCCGAAAAAATCGATTACTTAGCCATCTACAATCTTGCATACCGGAATGTCATCTCGGAAAGCGCAATATCTATGGTTTAAGTATAAATATTCTATGGATTTGAGGTCGGTATGTCGGTCAAAATACCGACCTTAGAAACCCACATAATAACATTTTTAAGCTACTTTAATTTTGCGGGATGTATTCGGATGAATCCCCAAGAAGGAATGAGAGGAGTTGTAGCCTAGTGGCTAGGGCGCCTGTCTTATGGCCGGAAGGTCGTGGGTTCGAATCCCGGCCCTAGGAGACAATTTGTGCCCTTGAGCAAGGCACTTAATCCCGCATTGCTTCAGTCCACCCAGCTGAGATTGGGTACCAGCATATGCTGGGTTATAACTGATCCTGAAGCAGGCCCATCTTATCCTGTCACTGTGCGGCTTTGTGAGTGAAGATTCGCTGTTCGCCAGGCAGGTTCAAAATAAAAAGATGGAGCTGGCAGTGGGAGGGGCGCCTACGATGCCCGAGTGTTTCAGGTGCAACGGGTGTGCAGTCTTCACCTGCATCAGCACCCGCGCTACAGGTTTACCTGTCAGCGTCTGTTATTATTATATTATTATTAAGGAATGAGTGCGTTTCATTTATTATCCCATACAAAATTTTGTTCAAGCAATTCTTGGATAGAAGGGAAGGGTGGCAGAAAATGGCAGTTCGCGAAGGAGTAAACATGGAAGAGACAACAACAACAACAACAACAAAATACGCGCCCCAGAGTCGCAAAAGCGCAATAGTGAGAGGCACGTCAGATGGCGCGTCTCAGGGCCAGCGCGCGGACAAAGTCCGGGCCATTGGCGGTGTCGGGCGCTCCGGCGTCGCTCAGAATGCAGTCCACGTACCTCCGGGTCCGGGCTTGGCCTCGCCTGAGCGGACCCTGCGTGGTGAGCAGCAGGACGTCCTGGACAGGCTCGGGGCAGTAGCTCTCGGCCCGGATCACGTGGCCCGCCAGCTTCAGTCTCCGCAGGCGCAGAATGGTGGACGGGCGTTGCAGCTGGGCCCTCTGATACAGGGCATCGGTCCCGACGCTCTCGTCAGCTTGGAAGGCTGCACGGAGCAACCCCGAGTGCGCCGAGTCCAGCTGCCGCTCCAGCGTTGCCGTCAGCGTCCACGTCTCGGCGTTGTACAGCAGGACGGTCTCGACCACCGCCTGCCATAGCCGAGCTCTCTGGCGGTCGGGCAGCGCCTTGGACTGGAGAACGGCTCGTATCGACCGGTAGGCCGCCCACGCAAGTCCTCTGCGCCGCCGGATGTCCTCTTCAACGGAGGGCACCAGGCCGCCGAGGTAGGTGAAACGCTGGCAGCGTGCGAGCGTGGTCGGCTGCCCGTCTGCGCCGCGGCATGTCAGCTCCGCTGGGAGATCGGCCGGCACGGTCAGCACCTCAGTCTTCAGCGTGTTGACGACTAGACCGACGCTTGACGCTACCTCGACCAGCCTGTCAATCTGGCGCTGTGCAGCTTCAACAGACGAGGACAGGAGGGCGAGGTCGTCGGCGTAGCCCAGCACGCTCAGGCGCTTCTCGTTGTGGCGACGGCCGATGCGTCTGCGCAGCAAGAAGCCGTCGTCGGCTGAGGGGAGGGCGGTCCGGAGCACCCAGTCCAGGAGGAGCACGAAAAGGAACGGCGCTAACGTGTCCCCTTGTAGGACTCCTGATGAGGTGTCGAACAAGTCCGACAGGCCGTCCGCCGTCACAACAGCTGCGCGCGTGTCGCGATACAGCGACATGATGGCGTTAACCAGCTGCTGCGGGACCCGATAAGCTCTCAGGACGAATGGGAGCGCGGCTCTCAAAACCGAGTCGAACGCCTTTCGAAAATCAATGAAGACGATGATCAGCGTCAACTGGCGAGTGCGCGCCTCCTCGATGACACGGCGGAGTGCGAGGATCTGGGTCACTGTACCGCGGCGGGGGCGGAAGCCATTCTGCTCGTACCGCAGGAACGGATCCAGCACGGACTGCAGGCGGTCGAGGAGCAGTCGGTTAAACAGCTTCGCGGTGCAGGACATCAGCGAGATCCCGCGGTGGTCTTCTTTCCGCGTAGTCCCGGCCTTTTTCGGGAAGAGAGAATCCTATTAATTCCAATAGTGAACTTCTCGGAAGATTTCTGCGATGACTATGACCCAAATAGGGTCACTGAATGCGACTTGGAAAAAATACTGAATGGGCGGCTTAGATTTACCAGATCCATACTAGCTACTCTGTCCAACAGATGAGAGCTATTCGTGAACTTGTGCCACCCGTTTGTATCAGGCGAGCATTGATGAACAGCTAATCATGGAGAGAACAGGAAATCCAAGCCTGTCTGCTTCGCGACGCTGCAAGCGAACTTCGGATGTCCAGATCGAGAAGTGCAGTGCAATTTTGGATGGAAAAGGAATTAATTTTAACTTTGAGGACTGCACGGTGACCATGTCAACAATTATTTGTAGTATTTCTTGCTTATTTATTTCTCGTATATATAGTATTTATATGCTTGCTAAGCACATGTATCCTCTTTGGCAAATAATGTCATCGTTTTTTGCTCATTTGTATGTCGTCTAATGCAATAGTTGTTTGATACAGAAAAATATGTCCCGGGAATGTTGACAATAAATCCCGCAGGATAAAATTCCGTGTTAATAACCCTACTAAAAAATGAATTTAAAGTGCTTTAAATTTGTGTATTTTAGGGCAGGCGAGCGCTCTTGCTTCTTTTTAGCTCTGCCGTAAGCTACTAATTATCTGGATTAAAAAGTTAAAGCCGATTTTCGCTTTATGTAACTATGGATTATGCATTTTTGGACTGTTATATAGGAACGGCGCATCCTCTTTCCGGGCCATAGACGATACAAAAAGCGTGTATGCTAACATAATTGCAACAGCAGTGCTAAAACAGGAATGGGGTTGTGTTAGTGCGAGTGACAGTTTTCAAAAACAAAAACAAATGCAATAAATCTCGGTTTTTTAGGTCATTTGTCCACACTGGGTGAGACTGAGACCCACTCATGACTGCACTCAGTCTCTCCATCTTTTCCTGTCTGTCACGTCTGCGCTCAGGGCAGACGAAGTACAACGGTAATAAACAGAATTAGCAGCAGTAACAGAAGCGGTCAAAATAACACCTACGAGTCGAATAGTTCACGTAGACAGACTCGAGTTCAGTGCAGTGCACTAACTATTCACAGGATCCTCCTATGAATTGTAGAAATCTGATGCATCATATTGTAATTGCTTTTTTAAGTGTATTTTTCAGTGGTGGCACGAAAGATTCTGGGAAGATTCCTTAAATTTAAACACCAAAATAAAATTAACATACAAAAGCATTAAAATGCACATTACTTCTTTAATTATCGAAAGCCACGTGTATATGCTTGCTAGAATCATTTTTATTTAAGGCCAGTGATAAAAAATGTTGTTTCGAACAACAAAGCTATACTTAGTCTATGGCAAAAGGTACCATTTTTACATATTCTTTTTACCCGTACGATTAGTTTAAAAGCGATAGAATTTCACCAGGACTTACTATAGAGAGAAACTAATGTCTATGGTGAACGGAGACGGGGACGGAGAGAAAACTTTAAGACAGAAAGCGATGTCTATGGTGGAGACGGGCTTACTTATTCTGAGCTGTTATGTATCGAACGTCTATGTTTATGGGATCTTTTAATAAATCGACATTTTTTCCTACCCAAATGCCTAATTATTTGCTTTTTATAAGCATATTTTTTAAAAATTGATTAAACCGTCAATTTTGTATGATCAAAAATACCTGGTGAGTTTCGTTGAGCACCATATTCTTATTTACGCTTCTTAATTTCGTATTTTTCCGCATGCTAGTCATTGTAATTTATGTCATAATAATTTATTTTTAAGCTTGTATCTTTCCCATACTACTAACAGCCAGAGTAGCGATGCGTTTTTCTACTTGTTTAATGCTCCTAAGAATTCTTTTTATTTAGGGGCGCACATCTGGCTTACATTGCATGCATACCCGTGAGTAATCAATAAAAAAGGCCCACCGCGCCTCTCTCTACTTTGACTCATTACCTCCCTTTCTCCCCCATGTAGCCTGTCCCCGCGGTTTTTATACTCGTACGTTCCCTTCCTCCGCTTATTTCCTTCCCTAACCTCCGTTCATTCGCCCGCCGTCCACCGATGCAAACCACCCCACTCCGCACCTCACTCCTTTACTGTACGCTTAGACTGGAGAACGCGCTATGGACGCACCCTTCGCTTTGGATTGGAATGAAGGCAGATAGAAAGGAAGGCAAGTTGGACTAGCCCAGTTCAGTCAGAGCAAAACCCTAAACGGAGAAACCACCTCTTTTCCTATCTAGGCTTTCTGCAAGCCTCTGCTACACATGAAAAGAGAAGCACAGGAAGATTCAGTCCAGTCTGGCCAGCTAGCCACTCTAGCTCTGTGCTATAAGTTCTACAGCCTTTGCTTTAGCTTCATTCCAGCCCAGGCTTAGCAGATACAGCCAGCCAAAGCCGCTGTGCAAAGCTCGCTTATTCAGTGGCCTAGTGTGTACCTCCTTCACCCTATACGCCCGGGACGCAGCCTTGGACTGGCCGGACTGATTTCCACCCACCCACCTCAACAGTGGGACAGGCCACTCTCTTTGCTAGAATCAGGCTTGAATTAGACAGCCTAATATTTTTCTTCTTAAGCAGTTTTTGCTTAAATTGACAGAATTCTTGTATGCTAGTGTCGAATACCGTCCTGATTTTTGACAAGCCGAATTTTCTTTACTTAAAATAGAATTGCCTACTTTTTTGTCAAGTAGCCAACTTGGCCTCGTTGTCAAAGTCCTAATTAGGAATCCATGGACGCAAAACTTTGATTCAAGTCTTTCACAAACAAATCGTCGATAATCAAATTCAATTTGGTAAGTTTATCTCTCTCTGTCTGACAAATAAGGCAAGTTTGAATCTCGTTCTAACCATTTCAAATATATAATTAAGCGCAGAATATTATGCCTTCAAGGCTTTAACTAAAGTCAAGGAGTAGTTACATCAGGATTTCCTCATTGTCAAATAAAAAGAAATTTGCCTGTTAGCCATTTATTTTTAGCTTATATAATGGTAAGAGCACCGAGTAGTGTACTTCGTTATTAAATAAATTAAGCATTTTAGTCTTGGTTTCACAACAATAAATTCCTATCCTAGTTTCTATCATTTATTAAGGGTGTTTATAAATAAGAATACACTTATTATCATCTGTATCTTTTGTGTTTTGAAGACCGCTTTCAAGGTTTATAGTTTTTGTTTATTAGTTAATGAGCGGTGCAAAACCAGCATAGAATCAATTTGGGCTGTCTACTAAATTATTTTTGCAGCCTTTTTGGATGAAAATGGATAAAATATATGAAAACGAAGGTTTTATTTGGCGGATAAGGGCATTTGATATAAGTTAGCTCTTTCTGGCCCACACAGAACTCTACCGTCTTTGCCAGGGGAGTCAACTTGTTCAATGAGGGCTAACCGAGGACAAGATTGCCTACCCTACTAAATGATTTGGTTTTTACCAACATCCTAAAGCATCTCGCCTACTCTTGCGAAGGTGCAATTTTTTCAGCCACTAATTGGTGGCCTATTATTATCAATAATAAGTCGACTCAACTAAAAATATTATCTAAAATTATCAGATTGTAGTTAGTTAATGTTGAAATAAATAACTAACCCTCAGCCCACGCCGAGGCCAAGCGATGAGCAAGCGCAAACTCGCCAGCGCGGCCGCGTCTCATTCAATGCCAATAGGCGAGCCGGGTCCAGCGGTAACGGAACAGGACCGGCACGCGTTCGCCACTAAATTAAGAGAATTTCATCGCGCCAGAAAGTAAGTGTTTAATCGCACTATTTTAATCTGAGATGAACTATTGTAAGGAGTTAGCAGATAGCATAGCTGGTGGCGTGGCTTCCCACCGCCGCTGTACTTAATGTACTTGCGCGCCTAACTGACCTCTTGTACTTAACCGTAGCTTTTTTGAAGAAAATAATAACCCCGCAAACCACCCCCTATTTTTAGAACGCCCTTCCTGCACGCCCCGGTGGTGCTTGGCAGACGCGTCGACTTTCTGCGCCTGTATAATACGGTGCTGTCTCTCGGCGGCTACCGGAGGGTAAGTTAAAGACGATCATAGTTGCTGTGGCCCTTTAATCAATTTCTGCACTGTTAATTGCTATCTATTTACACAAAAAAACAAAGGTGACCGACGCCGAAGATTGGTACCGAGTGCTGGAGTCAATGGGCCTGCACAAATACTGCGCCAACGCCGAATTAGCCATTCGTCAAGTCTATTTACGCTATTTGGAACCGTTTGAACGGCATCAGCAGCTTCATCAGCACGAGGACAAAGACTCGTCCGCTTTTCTAGGACGCGGCAACGCCTACGACGAAGATAGCAACGACGCCGAGTCGTCTTCTTTGTCGCGGTTCAAACGATCCCAGAGCTTCGCCTCGGAGTCCTGTTCAACGGCCGCGACCGCTGCGGCTGCAGGCTCGGCCGCCGCTGGCGAGGTCAATGCCGGATTCGCATCGTCAGCATCTGTCTACAATGTTCAGAATCACATCCTGGCTGCGCACATGCGCGAGCAATGGGGCCTGTCCTTCGATCTGGTTGACACCGTCGAATTAGCCTCGATGGAGAAGGCGCTACTGTGCGGCCTTCCTAACGAGGTTGACTTTGCTATCAACGCCTGCTTGTTGATGTCTTATCAGCCCGGCGGATTCCAGCTGCAGTCTAATCCCAGGATTCTTGACCTGCTCGCCGCCCACGCAGGGGTGTTCGATTGCGGTGGGTCTCCGCGACTGTCTATGGTTATTGAAGATTGAAGCTTGGGTGCCTGCTGCCCACTGTGGGATGTGGGGTTGTTCCAGCTTATCACTCAGGGATCTGGGGGTGTTCCAGCTGCCCACTGTGGGATCTGGGGGTGTTCCAACTGCCCACTCAGGGATCTGGAAGTGTTCCAGCTGCCGACTGAGGCCCGGGGCGTGTTAGAGCTGAGTTCACGGAGGTATAGGGATGTTTTTGTATATTCCTGATCCCTAAAAGAATAAATAACTCCCGAAAAGTGTTTCAAACTGTTTTTGAGTGCCGTAAAAAATCTAGTCCATTTATTTTGCTAAAAACTCCCAATTTGAGTCCAGTTTCACTCTGTGCTCTTTTTTCAGGTCCTCGTTCGTACTTTCCTTTAATGAAGGAGTGGATGATCCAAAATAAAGCCAACATGTTGAGGGTGAGTTTTGTTCTTCTGTATATTTAATTTAATATCGAGAATTGTTCGCATGTGCAAATATTGCTACTCACCAACAGTAGCGTGACGTAAAATACAAAACAACAAACTTTCAACAGTTTTGGTACGAGTCTGTATGGGATAGCGAATTGCGCAATCTAATCTGTCCTAACTGGTTGTTGGACAATGAATCTTCGGATACGTTGTCCGACGACGCCGAGACAGCTGCTGGCATGCCCGAGGCTGAGCCAATCTGGCGGCTGATGAACCTGACCGCTGATTTGGGCTTGCGCGACCTAGCCGGCCAGCGAATTGTACTCATAGTCACCGCCCTGCGCAATCTGGTGCTGGAGGATCGGCCAAACGCTGTCGCCCTGACCCGGTCGCCGCCGGCCCTTCGCCTGCTACTGCTATGCGCCGCCAGCCGTCACGCGGCGCTTCAGCATCTGGCGCTTGACGCGTTGGTCTCTTTGCCTATAGTGCTGCACTCTGCCAGGCTGGCCACGGCTGTCCAGCTGCTGCTGCGGCGCTGTCTGGCTAGTCAGGATCGACAGCTGATTGTGCGAGGTGAGGCGCTTTGTGATGTGTCTGTCTGACCGTGATGGGCTCGTCTAGTGCTTAATCTAATAATTGGCATTCCTACTAGTAAATGTAAATGTGGAACTCTTTTTGGCCCATCTGGCACTCTCATTGGTCTATGTGGCACTGTCATTGGTCAATTTGTCACTCTCATTGGTCCAAGTGGCACTCTCATTGGTCCATTTGGCACTCTCATTGGTCTATGTGGCACTGTCATTGGTCAATTTGTCACTCTCATTGGTCCAAGTGGCACTCTCATTGGTCAGTGTGGCACTCTCATTGGTCAGTGTGGCACTCTCATTGGTCCATGTGGCACTCTCATTGCTCCATGTGGCACTCTCATTGCTCCATGTGGCACTCTCATTGGTCCATGTGGCACTCTCATTGGTCAGTGTGGCACTCTCGTTGGTCAGTGTGGCACTCTCATTGGTCCATGTGGCACTCTCATTGGTCCATGTGGCACTCTCATTGGTCAGTGTGGCACTCTCATTGGTCCATGTGGCACTCTCATTGGTCCATGTGGCACTGTCATTGGTCCATTTGTCACTCTCATTGGTCCAAGTGGCACTCTCATTGGTCAATTTGTCACTCTCATTGGTCAGTGTGGCACTCTCATTGGTCCATTTGGCACTCTCGTTGGTCAGTGTGGCACTCTCATTGGTCCATGTGGCACTCTCATTGGTCCATGTGGCACTCTCATTGGTCAGTGTGGCACTCTCGTTGGTCAGTGTGGCACTCTCATTGGTCCATGTGGCACTCTCATTGGTCCATGTGGCACTCTCATTGGTCAGTGTGGCACTCTCGTTGGTCAGTGTGGCACTCTCGTTGGTCAGTGTGGCACTCTCATTGGTCCATGTGGCACTGTAGTTAGTCGATTTAGCACTAATTGTTCAAATTGGCTTTTAACACTGATCCATTTGAGAAGACAGCAGAGGAGCAGTTAAGTCAGGCCAAGTATCCTTCATGGGGCTGCCGTTGAAGCTGACGAAACTGGATCTACTCGTAGTTTACTAATTAAACTTGCGTTATAATTTTTTTCATTAAGACACGCATTTTGCGCTACTTTTGTTAGTAGACGAATGCGAATATTTATTATTTTTTTGAAATGCAATCCGCGCAGGCCTCGAGCTGATCTGCTGTTTAGCCAACCAGCCGGACAACTGGCAGCGCCTTCAGTCGGACGAGAGCCTACTGCCCCCTGACTTGCCCGACTCTCTAGCCGCCTGGCTACTGCTGAAAGACCTCCAGCTGATGCTGGCCGCCCTCGAAGCCGCCAACCGATTGTCCGGCGTCGGCGGCGACTGCTCTGTCCGGCTGTGCTCGCCTTCGCCGGAGCTGCTGCGCGTCCTGCTGTCGCTGCTGACGTTCGAGGCCTCGCAGGTTGGCAGCGCCGGCATCGTCGGCATCAAAATCTTCCAGGGCCCCGGCGCGGCTGCCAACTCCGCTAGCGCCTCTGCTGCTGCCTCGGCTGCAGCGGCGGCGGCAGCGGCTGCAGCTGCTGCGAATGCGGGCTCTCTGAACGACGGCGCAATGCCACCTCCGCCGCCCCCGCAGCAGCAGCAGCAACAACAACAGCTGGCGCTTGTACGCCCGCCTCAACAGCAGCTTCAGCAGCTGCCGAGCCTACGCGACTACACGCTGTGGTGGCTGCGCAGCCGCCGGGTGGCGCCCGGGCCGCACAGGCTGGCGTTGCTGCACGCCGACTGCGGCAGAGCGTTCGCCGCTCAGTTCAGTGGCGCGCCGTTTCTACCGTTTGCCGACTTCTGCGCTCTGCTCGGGTGAGAATTGCTTGTTTGATCTTGAACTCCAAAATTTCCGTGGCTGGCCTATATTTGTAGCTCAGTGAGAGAAGCTCCTGCACCGTAATAATAGCCTATGAAGCACGCTTGCAGCCACTATGAAAATCGCCCCTAATCCGGTTTATTTAATTGTCACTCAGTCGCCCTATGAGAACAACCGCACCAGGTAGGTGCCGTCCCTAAGCCGTCCACACCCCCCTGCACGCTACTTTCAGCGAACTCGGTTACACGCCGGCACCAGAGCTCGTAAACGGCGGCGGCGGCGGCGGCGGGGGCAGCGGTGGCAGCGCCGGGCTTTCAATCGTCCAGCAGCCGCTGACCGACAATGGCGGCCCGAAAAAGTCGCTAGAAGACGGCGCCCTCACTCCGACAAAGAAGAAGGTGGCTAGCAAGCAGGAGCAGAGGCAGAAGCAGACGGATCAGCAGCAGCAACAGCAGCAGCAGCAGCGACCGCCTCGCCGAAGAAACTCTTGCTCCTCGGTGTCATCTAGCGACGACTCGTCGTCGGCAGCGACAGCCGGCGGCCGCCTAATGACCGCCGCTGAGCCGCAATCGAGCAGCAATAGCGAATCAGCTGTCAACACCGCCGCTGGCACAGGAGATTCAGCCGCCTCGCCCGATGCCGAGGCCGACAGCGCGGCCGTCTTGGGTCACGAGGCCGTGATTGAGCGGGTGCTGAACCACCTGAGACCGGGCGACTCAACAGCCAAAGCCAAGCTCCAGCAGCAGCAGCTCATGGTCAATGGGCACCATCCACCCCTACCCAACGGCGCCTCCGTTTCAATCTTGCCAAACGGCCACGAAGCTCCGCCTCCAACGCAATCGATTAGCCAGCAGCCGCAGCAGCTAATCCGCATTGTTGGCCCGCCGTCTACTCCGCAGCCGCAGCCGCCGCTCGGCCTCCTGTGTGAATGGGACGGCTGCTGGCATTGCAGCGACTCCCCAGCCAGAGTGCTGCACCACGTGTACACCCGGCACCTGCGCCCGGCCGAGTCCGACGCCGCCGGCTCTGCCGACCACCAGTGCCGCTGTCTGTGGCGCGGCTGCGACCCCTCGCCCCGAGGCGCCTATTCCCTGCTAGCTCACGTGCAGGAGTCGCACTGCTCAGAACGGGCGCTCCAAGCCTCGCTGCAGCGTCGCCGAGCCGTCGCCCTGTCGTCGCCCTCTTCTTCCTTAGCCGACGATGCCAAACTATCGAATAATAATAATAATAATAATAATTGCTCCATGATTCGCCTGCCCGAGGACGCGGCCAGACACGCCATCCATCGGCTAGCCGCCAGGGAGGTTGTCGCCAATGCCGCCGCCGCCGCCGCGGCCAACGCAGCTTCGGGCTCGTCGGCTGGCCGTGAAGGCCCAGTCACTAAGCACATCAGACTGACCGCCGCACTGGCTCTGCGCAACCTGCTTCGGCACGCTCAGCCAGCTCGGGCCTTCGTGTCCGGCCATGCGGACTATCTGGCCGAGATTTGCCTGTCCGGCAGCGAGGCCGCGCTTATCGTTAGCCAGTGCGCCTGCGATCTGGCCTGATTTGTTTTTACTTATTCATTTTGCCTTTCTCCTTCAATACTACTCGCCGATGTTTTATAGTAGTAAAAATAGGACATACTGCAAATTAAATTTCTTGTTTTAATTTTTTATGTTTCAGTTTTCACTTTTAGTGTTCTGGTTTTAAAGCAAAGAAAAGGTGAAAAAGTTCTGTTTGCACCCCGGCGCACTCTGGTTGTTTCCATTTATCTCGAAGGATTTTTCATTCCCTGGCGCAGCCGCTGAAATGATTTGCCCGTTCCAACGAGCCTGTATTTGTTGTAATTATTGCCTTTTTTGTTATTATTATGATTGATGTGTTTTCTTAAATTCCCGTGCATTTTCGTCCGCTTCAATATTCGTAAATAGTGTGTAAAATTTTGTAATTATTACTGTTAGTAATATGGTCAGGGCGCAGCTGCTTGCTAGCACCTGGGTAGCTTATCCATTGTGTATCTTTTCCGGGAGGCTGTATTTGCTTGTTATTGTTGCTATGGCAACCAATCGACGTTCAACTTTGCCCTACTTCCTGCCTTCTTTATCGTTCGTATATTAGTTACGGAAAGCTACTCAGCTTACACGCCCATCAATTGTTTCCAGCGGCAGCTGTGCCAGTATGACGAGCATTTTTCTAAAGTGTTTTATATCGCGTGTAACATGTAAAGCAAGCAGGTTCGCCATTGTTTGCGTAACTGCGTGTAATAACATTATTATTGTATGTATTTGAGCCTCACGCGGCCCGAGACCTGGGATATTCTTATTCAAAGCAGGCGAGGGGAAAATCAACCACACATCCCGCGCTGCTTTTGCATTCAGTCTTTTAACTGCGTTATTTTCACAAACTGTGTATTGAAAAGCGTATTATTATAAATACACACGCAACGTAGCTTGTACGTCACGAACTAATTGAAGCTTAAAGCGGCCACATCAGTAATCCAGTGTGTTTGTTTTATCCGAATCAAGAAACAATTGCTCTGGCTTGTTTTGTTTTTTTTACAGCTCATAACAAACACAGCTTGTTTGATCGTTGATTTTTTTAATTAAAAATCTGCTTTACCTTTGTTCTAATAGCTACAGAACCCCTGAACCCCTTTTCAGGGGTTTGCAGAACCCCTGAAAATAACCACAGCTATGCCCCTGAGAGCAGTGAATGTCTATGTCTCTTATCGTCGCGACGATACAGCTAAATGGCCATAAGGATCCAGGGCGGCTATTGTGGTTGCTTAATCTACTGATGAAAAAATTCCCTTGCGTTTGCTATATTTTGACTCCCGAAAAAAGCCCAGCCGGTGGACTCGTTCAGTAGTGTCATCCACGCAAGAATGCGAGGCTGCTATAGTGGGAATGTATGATCTTAAATGTAACTAATTTCATTTGTTAGGAGTGCTCAAGGTTCTTGGCAGCATTTCTTAATTAAACAAAAAATACATGTAAGTAACAACGTGCAACGAAGCTAATCAATAATGTATCCCTTAACAATAAATTAGCGATCTCATCCTATACTAATATTTTTTATTTTTAGGGATAGTCGCCCCCCAAGTTGAGTTTTATAAAAGCATATTGATTGCAAACGACAAGCAAAATAATTGTTCTTAAACCATTGCTTAAGTGCATGCCGTTTTCAAGTTAATAGAAGCCAAATTCATGATAATATAGTATCTTGGGCAGATTTTGTTGATAAATAGTATTTTGATGATATTATCATACAATATATTGAAATTAACCTGGAAAGAAGATGGTAGAAGAGTATATTTTGTTAAGCTAAGATTTTTCGGAAATTTAAACATTTGCTTTTCGGAGAAGCAGGACTCAGTTTTTTATTCCGAGCTGTCATTGTAATCTGGACTATTTGTAGATTTGTCAGCTCCCTATTAGTGAACAAAAATGTATGATGAATATGGATATCCTATTGAGGAGGACAAAATGTGAGTTTTTAGACTTTGCGTCAAGGTGCAATAATTAATTCTATGATATTATATGCTGTCTTACTTACTTGACCTGCATCTGCATAAAAGTACCAGGCAAGAATATATGATGTATTCCTGTTTTGTATAGTTTTTTCTATGCAATATGGCATTATTCATATGGAATAAATCTAAATGTTTACTGGTAGTATTTATATACAGTTTTGTTTATAGCCAAGAATTTTCAGTGTCAATCGAAAAATTAGTTGCAATTTATTAATTTTTATGTCTCCTACACTAGCTATCACAGATTCAAAACCTCTTCTTTTATTTATCCAAAGTAAAGATTTTCATTATTTAATATTTTTACTTTACAATTATATATTCTTAATTTAGAAAAGTAGTTCTTTATCACATATGTATGGATTTTTGTTATTTTTTAAGTTTATATGCCTATCATCATGGTTGAAGGTCACTAATCAAGTGTGCTATAAGATACTTTTGTGATACTTTTAGTTAATTTAGTGTGAGCTTAATTTTATATTAGCTAATGACAACTATTTTAGTTTTAATTAAATTATATTGTTGTAAATAGTTTTTAAATTAAGCAAATATATATATATTTATTTGTTATTAGTAAGACAACTCTAAGAATATTTGTCAAAAAGTCTTATCCTTTGAAAAATTGCTATGTCTGAATAAAAGTTTAATGAAAATTGCTTTGGTCATTTGAAAGCTATAGTTTTTAGTCTATTTGTCCATAGCTTTCTTGTCTGCTAGTAAATTTTTGACAAAGTAAACATCACGCAAACTTGTTTGCCGTATATTGTAGACAATGGAAGGCAGGTCATTTGCTATTCTATTTTGATAAAACTATATTAGCTTTATATTTATAAAATATTTATTATTATTATTTTTTAATTAAAGAACAATGGCAGCTAAACCAAAAATGATTCTAGAAGAGTTTTTCTTACAAAAGGTAATTAGCAATAAATAAAAAAGCTATAAATGATAAATAATAAATAATATGCAATTAATTTTAGGTGGCACATCCAATGAGCATAAATTTAAAAATATTAAAAGATCATTTAATTGAACCTATATGCAAACAGTTTGGCATTCTTTCAGTTTAGCAGACCAGAGTGATACTAAAAATCTTTGGGGGACCTTTGAAATTCCATAGTTTTGGTTTAGGGGACCAACAAAAAATCTTGTGACACCAGTAGCTAGACAATTTTTCACTCCTAAGCATGCAAGTAAATGTAAAAGCCACTATTTATTTCAAAACAGCGGCAGTGAAAACGAGAACTAAAAAGCAAGACAGATGTTATAATATTGTTTTGGTTTAGGGGACTAGCAATGGAGAAGTTATACTAAGGGTCCCCTAAACCAAAATGTGGTTAGGGGACCTCTCATTCTACTTCAACTTACCACATTTCGGTTTAGGGGACCTTCAGTGCAAATTTTCAATTGCAGGTCCCCTAAACTGAAACAATATTATAATGACCGTCCTTGTGGTTTTTTGAGTTCTCGTTGTCACTGATGCTGCTCTGCAATAAATAATTGTTGTTATAATTACTTTCAAGCATGCTTAGGATTTGACAATTGCCTTCTTACATCTTGGGGCCTTTCAAATGTTGGTCCCCTAAACCAAAACTACGAAAATTGGTCCCATCAAAAATTTGAGGTCCCCTAAACTAAAACTAGGAGTATCCATAGGTCCCCTAAACCGAAAGAATGCCAATAGTTTTACCATGGAATTCTGTAATAACTAAATAGACCATTTAGGACTGCTCTTTAGCTTAGTATTATCACTTTCAAATAATGACTCCTTAGGAAATTTTTAAACCTAAACGAACTTGTCTACCTTGGCTTGGAAAGCTGGCTACCATATAGTAAGTCAACTTGTCTATTGGCAGACAAGTTGTGGCACACAAAGAGACAGGAACTCAAGTGCTACTTGGTTATATTGCTATATATAGTATTGGGCACTTGGTATTATATCATTAATTGTATAGTGCCTTTTCTGTAAGATGTAATAATATTTTAATTAGCCAATACCCAACTTAAATAGTTGTTTTTGAAGCCTAGGTTTAAATCATTTTCACCAAGATATTAGATTAGTGCAATATTTCTATTTCTACATAAATATATTGCAGTTTAAGTTACAATATTTCTTTACTTTAGTGTTGTAATATTGTATTTTAAATCCTAAATTATAACAATTAGAGTTTTGAAACTTCTCCCATTGCATGTTTAGATGAACATGAAAAAAGCTGATGATCAAAGGGGTGTCTATATGCCTCTAAGCAAAATCTGTGATGACCCATCTGATGCAAAGGAACTTATGAGTTCAACTCATGATACAAGGTAAAAATATCAATTGGATTGGAGAGTTCTAGTCGCCCAGGCAACATTTTTTAATCCTTAACATAAATTGTCTAGCTATTGGCTCTAAATAAGAAGTTTTTTACTCTACATGCCAGTCTTATAACTGCAATCTTAAATTGCAAGCATAACACTTCACGTCTGACTAATATATTCTATTTATCTACTTTCTCAAACTAAGAGTTGCTGTGCACTTGTTTAAAATAAATAATGAATCTAACCTCGTAGCTGGAGACATTGCTAAGCATAAACGATGCATAATCACGCATCATTAACAACCACAGGGGTATGCGTGTCACCTCAGGCGTGGTGACCCTGGAGAAGGACCCGCAGAACCTCATTGGCATCAGCATTGGCGGCGGCGCCCCCTACTGCCCCTGCCTATACGTGGTGCAGATATTTGACAACACTCCGGCTGCCAAGGATGGCACTCTGAAAAGCGGCGACGAAATCATCAGCGTTAATGGGCAGAGTGTGAAGTCCCGGAGCAAAGTCGAGGTGGCCAGGCTTATTCAGAGCTTCAAGGTTGGTGCGCTTTAACTGAGTTAATGTCTGATTAATTTATGACACCGGCCAATTGGGCTGATTTGATCAACTTTGCGTGAAAACTGCAGGGCTCAGTCACCATTGGCTACAATTGTTTGCACGCCGATCCAAAACAGGGGAAGAGCTTGGATATCAGTGAGTTTTTTTAAAAACATTTTTTGTTTAATAAATCAATTTTGAATTGTTATAATGATTCGTAAGTATTGAAATTATTCTATGATTATATTTCATATGCAAGTAGAAATCTCAGCATGAAATTTTCATATTCACTTAATTAATGCTTTTGTATTGACATGAAGCATTGTTTTAATCGTATCGCACTTTTCCATCTCAACTATCCCTCTTAATATGGCACTTTCTACTCTCCTCAGTTATCTGTTATCTATTATATGAATTGTAAAACTCCGCCCTTTTTTATACAAAAAAAACTTGAAAAAACCGGATCAGTTCTGAAGAAGGCAAAGCACAGGGCAGTGGAGTCTATGTCCAGCTCAACAGCCGACGGCCTGGGCCTCTCCAGAGCTGTTCTGGTCAACGGTAAGGCCGAGTGTGACGTACTTGGTTCAATTTTTAAAATCAGTCTCAATCGTTTCCATGTCAATTTATAACACTATTCAATTCTTAAATTTTCTTACTCAAGGCTTAATTGGAAATGATTTTCATTGGTAAAGATTTTATTTTTGTTATATGCGTACCCGTGTATTGGTAGTTGGTCTGCTATAGTTGGCATTTTGGGCCATCGTAGTTTAGCGAATTGCCTTTCACCCCCCTTTTTCCCTCCGATAATTGTGCGCATTAGTACTGAAGAAGGTGAAACACAAGGTGGTTGAGAATATGTCCAACGACACAGCGGACGCTCTCGGCCTTAGTCGGGCCATTCTGTGCAACGGTTTGCAATTTTATTTCCGTATTTATCACATGCTAAGCAGTCTAAGCTGCATGCCTATATATGCCGTTGTCCTGTTCGGTGTTGTTACAATAATATATTCAGTTTAGCTACTTATTAGTAGTATAACGCAGTTTTTTTAACTTAATTTCTTGTACAAAATGCGCTCAGATCAGGGAAAAGTGACTCACCAGATAATACTTACCGGATAGTTAGTGATTTACTCCTTGTTAAAACCCGAACTTAGCGGCCATATTTCACACCTGTGTACTCGCCGTCTACTTGCACTTCGCATAGCGTTAAAGCCTCTTCTAGCCTAGTTGCTATGGTGACGCGGTCGCCTCGAATTCCTTGGCCAACGCTGCCGCAGTTGATGGTTGCTTGAGCTGCTCCATCTAGTGAGGCTGAGAGTCGGCAAATTGTGTCGCCAATTGACAGGTCGAAATTGTTCAGCCGATCGCTGCAGCAGTCCTGCCGATTCCACAGAGTCACGCTGCGTACAATGGCCTCTCTCTGTCAGTTGGGGGTTGCGGGGGGATGCGCGCGTTCGCTTGGTCAATTGCTACCTTATCACCATTTCACTGCGAGCCTTGATGCCTTTAAATAAATATATAATTAAAATTAATAATAAATTTAGACACCCGGCCTTTCGACCAGATGTACAGCCAACGGCACAGCCGCAGCTAGTTGCGCGGCGCATCCGAGGGCTGTGTACAGCTGCTCAGCCTGACGGGCTGGAGGGGCCGCAACACCCACACTAAATTCACCCAGCTAAAACTGGTACCCAATCTCAGCTGGGTGGACTGAAGCAATGCGGGATTAAATGCCTTGCTCAAGGGCACAAATTGTCTCCTAAGGCCGGGACTCGAACCCACGACCTTCCGGTCATGAGGCAGGCGCCCTAGCCACTAGGCTACAACTCCTTTTGATGCCTTTAAAGATTCTTTTTAAGTACACTATTGAGAGCGAGTTTGTATTAGGCTGCTTATCACGTGACTATCCAACCTCAGTCACGTGATGGAACACTTGCCCCAAGGTAGCCCGTCCACCAGCCGCCGTAGACTTTCTTCTCCGTGTGGGTGCAGCTGCCGCTACTAAACTTGCTGTCCAACACGCCGTCCATCGCTCGCTGGCATACGCCGTCAAAGTTGACGCTGTTCTGGCCACAGTGCACAAAGTTGAGCTGAGCTCCGCTTGCTGATTTTGAAGCAAGGAGAAGCAACAAATTCAGGAATAAGAGGCCGCTGAAAAAAGCAACGAAGCCGGGCAGGAAATCTATTTGATTTTTGTTTTAAAGTTAGCTATAGAATAAGCTCCAATCGTAGCTTATTCTGTGGGCTTAAAGTTGATTTCGTCATTTAAAAATTTCGTCCCGTCAATTTAGTTACAAAGTAGGTCGGTACAAAGATAGGTCAGACTTGGGTGAAGTTAGCTCTGGTTTTCTATGTTGTCTTTAAAGTCAGCTCGTGTTACTTTCGTCGTGAGTTGCTATCAAATCAGGTTTTCTCACTTTACTGTCATGTGAAAATGGACAGTTATGCTGTGTCAGTTTATAGAGTCATGTGTCAGTTTATAGAGTAAGTAATCTGCCAGATTATAGGATCATGTGCCAGTTTATAGAGTCATGCTGTGCCAGTTTATAGGGTCATGTTTCGAGAGTTTATAGAGTCATGTAGTGCCAGTTTATTATGTCACTTTGTGCCATTTTATAGGGTCATGCTGTGCCAGTTTATGGGGTCATGTTGTGCCAGTAAATAGTATAATGCTGTGCCATTTTATAGGGTCATGTTGTGCCAGTTTATAGGGTCATGCTGTTCTAGTTTACAGAGTCTTGCTGTGCCAGTTCATAGGTCATGCTGTGCCAGTTTATAGTGTCATGCTGTGCCATTTCATAGGGTCAGTTTATAGAGTTATGTGCCAGTTTATAGGGTCATTCTGTGTCAGTTTATAGGGTCATGTTGTGTCAGTTTATAGGGTAATGTTGTGCCAGTTTATAGGGTCATTCTGTGTCAGTTTATAGGGTCTTGCTGTGCCAGTTTATAGGGTCATGCTGTGCCAGTTTATATGGTCATGTTGTGCCAGTTTATAGGGTCATGTTGTGCCAGTTTATAGAGTCTTGCTGTGCCAGTTTATAGGGTCATGTTGTGCCAGTTTATAGGGTCACGTTGTGCCAGTTTATAGAGTCTTGCTGTGCCAGTTTATAGGGTCATGTTGTGCCAGTTTATAGGGTCATGTTGTGCCAGTTTATAGGGTCATGCTATGCAAGTTTATAGGGTCATGTTGTGACTGTTTAAAGGGTCATGCTGTGCCAGTTTATAGGGTCCTGTTGTGCCAGTTTATAGGGTCATGTTGCGCCAGTTTATAGTTTCATGCTGTTCCAGTTTATAGAATCATGTGTCAGTTTATAGTCATGTGCCAGTTTATAGGGTCATGTGACAGTTTATAGGGTCATGTGTCAGTTTATAGAGTCATGTGTCATTTTTTAGAGTCATGTGTCAGTTTATAGATTCATGTGTCAGTTTATCGAGTCATGTGTCAGTTTATCGATTCATGTGTCAGTTTATAGAGTCATGTGTCAGTTTTAGAGTCATGTGCTAGTTTATAGTCATGCTGTGCCAGTTTATAGGGTCATGCTGTGCCAGTTTATAGGGTCATGTTGTGCCAGTTTATAGGGTCTTGCTGTGCCAGTTTATAGGGTCATGCTGTGCCAGTTTATAGTGTCATGCTGTGCCAGTTTATAGGGTCATGCTGTGCCAGTTTATAGTGTCATGCTGTGCCAGTTTATAGGGTCATGCTGTGCCAGTTTATAGGGTCATGCTGTGCCAGTTTATAGTGTCATGCTGTGCCATTTCATAGGGTCAGTTTATAGAGTTATGTGCCAGTTTATAGGGTCATGCTGTGCCAGTTTATAGGGTCATGCTGTGCCAGTTTATAGGGTCATGCTGTGCCAGTTTATAGGGTCATGTTGTTTCAGTTTATAGGGTCATGCTGTGCCAGTTTATAGGGTCATGCTGTGCCAGTTTATAGGGTCATGCTGTGCCAGTTTATAGGGTCATGCTGTGCCAGTTTATAGGGTCATGTTGTTTCAGTTTATAGGGTCATGCTGTGCCAGTTTATAGGGTCATGCTGTGCCAGTTAATAGGGTCATGTTGTGCCAGTTTATAGGGTCATGTTGTGCCAGTTTATAGGGTCATTCTGTGTCAGTTTATAGGGTCATGTTGTGTCAGTTTATAGGGTCATGCTGTGCCAGTTTATAGGGTCATGCTGTGCCAGTTTATAGGGTCATGCTGTGCCAGTTTATAGGGTCATGTTGTGCCAGTTTATAGGGTCATGCTGTGCCAGTTAATAGGGTCATGTTGTGCCAGTTTATAGGGTCATTCTGTGTCAGTTTATAGGGTCATGCTGTGCCAGTTTATAGGGTCATGTTGTGCCAGTTTATAGGGTCATGCTGTGCCAGTTTATAGGGTCATGCTGTGCCAGTTTATAGGGTCATGTTGCGCCAGTTTATGGTTTCATGCTGTTCCAGTTTATAGAATCATGTGTCAGTCTATAGTCATGTGCCAGTTTATAGGGTCATGTGACAGTTTATAGGGTCATGTGTCAGTTTATAGAGTCATGTGTCATTTTTTAGAGTCATGTGTCAGTTTATAGATTCATGTGTCAGTTTATCGAGTCATGTGTCAGTTTATCGATTCATGTGTCAGTTTATAGAGTCATGTGTCAGTTTTAGAGTCATGTGCTAGTTTATAGTCATGCTGTGCCAGTTTATAGGGTCATGCTGTGCCAGTTTATAGGGTCATGTTGTGCCAGTTTATAGGGTCTTGCTGTGCCAGTTTATAGGGTCATGCTGTGCCAGTTTATAGTGTCATGCTGTGCCAGTTTATAGGGTCATGCTGTGCCAGTTTATAGTGTCATGCTGTGCCAGTTTATAGGGTCATGCTGTGCCAGTTTATAGGGTCATGCTGTGCCAGTTTATAGTGTCATGCTGTGCCATTTCATAGGGTCAGTTTATAGAGTTATGTGCCAGTTTATAGGGTCATGCTGTGCCAGTTAATAGGGTCATGTTGTGCCAGTTTATAGGGTCATTCTGTGTCAGTTTATAGGGTCATGCTGTGCCAGTTAATAGGGTCATGTTGTGTCAGTTTATAGGGTCATGCTGTGCCAGTTAATAGGGTCATTTTGTGCCAGTTTATAGGGTCATGCTGTGCCAGTTTATAGGGTCATGCTGTGCCAGTTTATAGGGTCATGTTGTGTCAGTTTATAGGGTCATGCTGTGCCAGTTTATAGGGTCATGCTGTGCCAGTTTATAGGGTCATGCTGTGTCAGTTTATAGGGTCATGCTGTGCCAGTTTATAGGGTCATGCTGTGCCAGTTTATAGGGTCATGCTGTGCCAGTTTAGAGGGTCATGTTGTGCCAGTTTATAGGGTCATGTTGTGCCAGTTTATAGGGTCATGTTGTGCCAGTTTATAGGGTCATGTTGTGCCAGTTTATAGTGTCATGCTGTGCCAGTTTATAGGGTCATGTTGTGCCAGTTTATAGGGTCATGCTGTGCCAGTTTATAGGGTCATGCTGTGCCAGTTTATAGGGTCATGCTGTGCCAGTTTATAGGGTCATGCTGTGCCAGTTTATAGGGTCATGCTGTGCCAGTTTATAGGGTCATGTTGTGCCAGTTTATAGGGTCATGCTGTGCCAGTTTATAGGGTCATGCTGTGCCAGTTTATAGGGTCATGCTGTGCCAGTTTATAGGGTCATGTTGTGCCAGTTTATAGGGTCATGTTGTGTCAGTTTGTAGGGTCATGCTGTGCCAGTTTATAGGGTCATGTTGTGCCAGTTTATAGGGTCATGCTGTGCCAGTTTATAGGGTCATGTTGTGCCAGTTTATAGGGTCATGCTGTGCCAGTTTATAGGGTCATGCTGTGCCAGTTTATAGGGTCATGTTGTGCCAAAGAGTAATTGGCCTGTTGTTTTGAATGCTCATCTTAGTTTTTCTAGCCTCCGTCTATCACTTCCTAATTGCTTAATGTAGCTGTTGTGACGTCAGGCTTTAACGCCAGTTCACGCTGATCTATAATTTTAGACGGCCTGCTAAAAAAACTGGACGAAATGAACCGCACAGCCGGGATGTTTTTCGGCCTGATGAACCAGACTAAATCCCTAATTAAAGCCTTCTACCGGCTCAGCCAGGTGCAGCGCGTGTTCGGTGAAATTCTCTCTGAAATCGGCGTCAAGGAGCCGCAGCCGCGGGCCTCCGAGGCCTTCACCCAGTTTGGCGGCACTCACCGACGCATGGAGCAGGCGGCCATCGAGTGTTTGAAGACTGTCAAACCGGTTGGTGACCCTTGCTTTTGTCTGTTTCTGCTTTCGCTGTTGCTGTAGGCTGTTTGACTTGCAGACGGCCTCTGGTGACAGTTCTGTCTTTTAAATTGTCCCCTCCGAAGCGGCCTCACTATTGGCTAGCGTGGCCTAAAATTTTTTTAAATTATCCCAAATAAAACTGAAATCCCAATTTCGCAGCTGAAATTATGTGTAGCTGAAATACCAATTTAGGCGATAAAATCCCAGTGTGTAGATGAAATTCCCATTGTGTAGCTGAAATCCCAATTAATTGTGTAGCTGAAGTCCCCATTTTGTAGCTGAAATCCCTATTGTGTAGCTGAAATCCCTATTGTGTAGCTGAAATCCCTATTGTGTAGCTGAAATCCCTATTGTGTAGCTGAAATCCCTATTGTGTAGCTGAAATCCCAATTTCGCAGCTGAAATTATGTGTAGCTGAAATACCAATTTAGGCGATAAAATCCCAGTGTGTAGATGAAATTCCCATTGTGTAGCTGAAATCCCAATTAATTGTGTAGCTGAAGTCCCCATTTTGTAGCTGAAATCCCTATTGTGTAGCTGAAATCCCTATTGTGTAGCTGAAATCCCTATTGTGTAGCTGAAATCCCTATTGTGTAGCTGAAATCCCTATTGTGTAGCTGAAATCCCAATTTCGCAGCTGAAATTATGTGTAGCTGAAATACCAATTTAGGCGATAAAATCCCAGTGTGTAGATGAAATTCCCATTGTGTAGCTGAAATCCCAATTAATTGTGTAGCTGAAGTCCCCATTTTGTAGCTGAAATCCCTATTGTGTAGCTGAAATCCCTATTGTGTAGCTGAAATCCCTATTGTGTAGCTGAAATCCCCATTGTGTAGCTAAAATCCCTATTTTATAGCTAAAATCCCAATTTCGTAGCTGAAATCTCAATTGTGTAGCTGAAATCCCGATTGCATAGCTGAAATCCCTATTGTATAGCTGAAATCCCAATTTAGTTGCTGAAATCCCTATCGTATAGCTCCCTATTGTGTACGTCCAGTTTTAGAGGTGAAATCCCGATTTTTAACATACTTTTAATTAAAGCTTGAAATCCCGTCAATCATTAATCATTATTTTTAACAATCCATTTCTATTATTTCCAGATGATCAGCGATATGAACACATTTCTCACTAAAGTGGTACCAGACACGCGCCTAACGGTTAAAAAGTACCTGGACTGCAAGTTTGAATACCTGGTACTTAAAGCTGGTTTCTTTTATTTGAAATTTAGCATTTAAATTTAGCCAAATGCGAAACTAATTGCAGTGCTCTTTTTGCTGAAAAATTTTAGTCTTATTGTCTGAAGGTAAAGGAGATGGACGATGAAGAGTACAGCTTTGCCGCACTTCAGGAGCCGCTGTATCGGGTTGAGACTGGCAATTATGAGTACAGGTGAGGCTGTTGTGTGTACAGGTGAGGCTGTTGTGTGTACAGGTGAGGCTGTTGTGTGTACAGGTGAGGCTGTTGTGTGTACAGGTGAGGCTGTTGTGTGTACAGGTGAGGCTGTTGCGTGTACAGGTGAGGCTTTTCTGTGTACAGGCGAGGCTGTTGTGTGTACAGGTAATGCTGTTGTGTGTACAGGCGAGGCTTTTCTGTGTACAGGTGAGGCTTTTCTGTGTACAGGTGAGGCTGTTGTGTGTACAGGTGAGGCTGTTGCGTGTACAGGCGAGGCTGTTGTGTGTACAGGTAATGCTGTTGTGTGTACAGGCGAGGCTTTTCTGTGTACAGGTGAGGCTGTTGCGTGTACAGGCGAGGCTGTTGCGTGTACAGGCGAGGCTGTTGTGTGCACAGGTGAGGCTGTTGTGTGTACAGGTAATGCTGTTGTGTGTACAGGCGAGGCTTTTCTGTGTACAGGTGAGGCTGTTGCGTGTACAGGTGAGGCTGTTGTGTGTACAGGCGAGGCTGTTGTGTGTACAGGTGAGGCTGTTGTGTGTACAGGTGAGGCTGTTGCGTGTACAGGTGAGGCTGTTGCGTGTACAGGCGAGGCTGTTGTGTGTACAGGTGAGGCTGTTGTGTGTACAGGCGAGGCTGTTGTGTGTACAGGTGAGGCTGTTGTGTGTACAGGTGAGGCTGTTGTGTGTACAGGCGAGGCTTTTCTGTGTACAGGCGAGGCTGTTGCGTGTACAGGCGAGGCTGTTGCGTGTACAGGCGAGGCTGTTTTGTGTACAGGTGAGGCTGTTGCGTGTACAGGTGAGGCTGTTGCGTGTACAGGCGAGGCTGTTGTGTGTACAGGTGAGGCTGTTGTGTGTACAGGCGAGGCTGTTGTGTGTACAGGTAATGCTGTTGTGTGTACAGTTGAGGCTGTTGTGAGTACAGGCGAGGCTGTTGTGTGTACAGGTGAGGCTGTTGCGTGTACAGGCGAGGCTGTTGTGTGTACAGGCGAGGCTGTTGCGTGTACAGGTGAGGCTGTTGCGTGTACAGGCGAGGCTGTTGTGATACAAGCAACTATTCTCTTAATTTGTCCTTGTTTAAAGTGCAGGCGAGTTAATTAGGTGCTTGAACAAAGAGTGTTACTCAGCCACTCGCCGCTCCCTAGGCTGATCCTTCGCTGTCGTCAGGAGGCCAGAACCCGATTCGCTAAAATGCGCAACGATGTGCTGGTGAAAATTGAACTCCTCGACAACAAACACGGTGGGTTTGGTTGCCACTGTCGGAGTGTTGTTGCTCATTGCACAATCATTCCAGATGGTGTTTTTTTCTAGGCCCAAAGTAAAACATCATGGACCAATAGTGCATGGTTGGTGTCGCTAGCAGTGTCATTAGCCGCAGCTAATCGGAATCGATTCGATATGCTGTTTTGTACAAGGCTAATTTAGTATTTACGATGTCTAATTCATAGCGAAAGTCGGAAAGATTAAAGCTAAGTTGGGTTTTTCGAACTTTGCTGAGGGACAATTTACATATTGCTTAAAATTGAAGCTTTTTGGTATTATTTGCTCAATCGCTATTGCAAAATTTTTCAAGAAATTACTAATGAATGCACTGCAAGATGGATGTAAAATGAAAGGAAAATACCAGTGAAGCCTGAGGCAAACAAATAAGGAAGATAGGGACAAAAAAGGGGAATATGGTGAAGAGACAGCTAGAAGATAGAGGAGATACACTGGGAATATAGAAGAGGTATCTAGGAAAGATAGCTCAGGAAGGGACATGGGGAAGATTTAGAGCTCCAAAAGAAAGCTGGAGAAGATTACTAGGGAGGATGGAGGAAAAAACAGGGGGATGATGAAGGAGAGCACTCGGGGGAAGATGAAGGAGAGCACACGGAAAGATGGAGGAGAGCACAAAGGGAAGATGGAGGAGAGCACAAAGGGAAGATGGAGGAGAGCACAAAGGGAAGATAGAGGAGAGCACAAAGGGAAGATGGAGGAGAGCACAAGGGGAAGATGAAGGAGAGCACATTGGGAAGATGGAGGAGAGCACAAAGGGAAGATGGAGGAGAGCACAAAGGGAAGATGGAGGAGAGCACAAAGGGAAGATGGAGGAGAGCAAAGGGGAAAATGGAGGAGAGCACAAGGGGAGGATGAAAGAGAGAACAGGGGAAGATGGAGGAGAGCACAAGGGGAGGATGAAGGAGAGCACAGGGGAAAAGGGAGGAGAGCACAAGGGGAGGATGAAGGAGAGCACAGGGGAAAATGGAGGAGAGCACAGGGGAAAATGGAGGAGAGCACAAGGGGAGGATGAAGGAGAGCACAGGGGAAAATGGAGGAGAGCACAAGGGGAAGATGAAGGAGAGCACAAAGGGAAAATGGAGGAGAGCACAGGGGAAAATGGAGGAGAGCACAAGGGGAGGATGAAGGAGAGCACAGGGGAAAATGGAGGAGAGCACAAGGGGAAGATGAAGGAGAGCACAGGGGAAAATGGAGGAGAGCACAAGGGGAAGATGAAGGAGAGCACAGGGGAAAATGGAGGAGAGCACAAGGGGAAGATGAAGGAGAGCACAGGGGGAAGATGGAGGAGAGCACACGGGGAAGATGGAGGAGAGCACACGGGGAAGATGAAGGAGAGCACAGGGGAAAATGGAGGAGAGCACAAGGGGAAGATGAAGGAGAGCACAGGGGAAAATGGAGGAGAGCACAAGGGGAAGATGAAGGAGAGCACAGGGGAAAATGGAGGAGAGCACAAGGGGAAGATGAAGGAGAGCACAGGGGAAAATGGAGGAGAGCACAAGGGGAAGATGAAGGAGAGCACAGGGGGAAGATGGAGGAGAGCACACGGGGAAGATGAAGGAGAGCACAGGGGAAAATGGAGGAGAGCACAAGGGGAAGATGAAGGAGAGCACAGGGGAAAATGGAGGAGAGCAAGCGAAAGATAAAGAAGAAATGTCACTTATCATTGTAGTTTCGTATCATTTTGTAGCAAAGCAATTTTTTTACAAAAAATTTTGCGTCCAGTAAGTCATGAATAATAGAAGGCACTAGTGGGTAAAGTTTGCACAGTCTGCGTTTGCCATTCAGATAATAATTTGAAGTGGGATTTAGGTTATTATAGTGCAGGCAGGCATTGTTAAGTCTCTGAATTTTTTTAATAAACGCAGGGAGTTCCCCTTCCATTGCTAGCACAAGGGGCTCATTGGCTGCTAATAGCTCTGTTTGCCAAGGCACACTTACTGCCCCCCCCACCCCAGTTTGTCATACTATTGTTCCACAAGTTTCCATATCAACCTGCTTTTAAGTCAGTAAGAAAAGCTCCGAAGCCTCATTAGACGCAAGCTGGGTCTTGATTCTTGAAGCGCTCAGTGCTTACCATTTTTTATTGATGTTTCGCCTGTGTCCTTGTGCACTTCTAGTGAGTCTCTCTTGAGTCTTAAATAACTTATCTTAAAATGCGTCTAGCGAGGTGAAAAAAAAACGATTGCCATGTCTGCTAGATGCTAAGAGGAAGTCTGGCCGATGTACTACTGCAGTCTCTACTTCGTACGCTCTTACTAGCTTCCAATTTTTATCTTCCCTCAGAAATTATTCCGAACTTTCCCTCCCGCACTAGTTTTTGGTGTTGAAAGAGTGTGAAACTTACTCTGATCTCACGTTTAAACTTACTCTCGTCTCACCCACAAAATCACTCTAGTCTCACCTAAACTTATTCTAGTCTCACCTTTAAACTTACTCTACTCTCACCTATAAACTTACTCTCGTCTCACTTATAAACTTATTCTAGTCTCACGTATAAACTTACTCTAGTCTCACTGATAAGCTCACTCTAGTCTCACGTATAAACTTACTCTAGTCTCACGTATAAACTTACTCTAGTCTCACCCATAAACTTACTCTAGTCTCACCCATAAACTTACTCTAGTCTCACCCATAAACTTACTCTAGTCTCACGTATAAACTTACTCTAGTCTCACCTATAAACTTACTCTGATCTCACCTTCAAACCTAATCTAGTCTTACCATCATAACTACTCTATTCTCAACTCAATCTCATCTTATAATTATTGTGGGATTATTCGGAGTCTCTGTGCGACCATCAGCACATCGGCGGCTCCCCCCGTGTCGGCTCCTTCCAGTTCAGGACACAGTCTCCCAGCTGCAGTGCCTCGTCCAGGCGATGAGCAAGTATCACAACGACTGCTGCGAGGTGATGAAGGGCTGCAGAATCTTCCCGATCGAGATGGACCTAAATAAGAACAGCTTCCAGTACGAGAGCACGACGCCGCTACACGAAGACGACGGCGACGACGACGACGAAGACCTGACGGCTGCTCCGGCCGCTAACCGCGGCGGAATCCGAGAATTTCGCGACTGTCCCGATGAGGACGGCAGCAAACCGCCGATGCGGCCACCGGAGGCGCCGTTCGCTGCGTGGGACGCCGCCGCCGCAACCGTGTCCGCGGAGAGCGCCGAGTCGCCTGCAGGGGACGAACCGCTGCTGCGGCTTGGGTAGCGCCAAAGGTCATCGAGTTTTTTGTCATTCCCGAAACTGAAGCTCGTGGCGAGCGTTGGCGTAGCATACTCATCTTCAGTGTGCGGTCTGAAACCCCATCCCATACTTCAGTGTGCGGTCTGAAACCCCATCCCATACTTCAGTGTGCGGTCTGAAACCCCATCCCATACTTCAGTGTGCGGGCTGAAACCCCATCCCATACTTCAGTGTGCGGTCTGAAACCCCATCCTATACTTCAGTGTGCGGGCTGAAACCCCATCTCATACTTCAGTGTGCGGGCTGAAACCCCATCCCATACTTCAGTGTGCGGTCTGAAACCCCATCTCATACTTCAGTGTGCGGGCTAAAACCCCATCCCATACTTCAGTGTGCGGGCTGAAACCCCATCCCATACTTCAGTGTGCGGTCTGAAACCCCATCCCATACTTCAGTGTGCGGTCTGAAGCAGTTTTTTATCGCTAGCTGATCAATTTATTTATTTTTATTTGTTGTATTTATTGTTCGTGGTACCAGATGACTTGAACTATTAGATTATTTCATTAATCAGGATAATTAAATTGGGCACTAAAACTGTGTTGTGTACATTTTTATTTATTATTTGTTGCTGTTGTATTTTGTTTCATTCCTCAGCTTATTTCAAGCCGTTTTTATTTTATTATTTTTCCCAATCTTAAGAAATTTCCTGCTTTTTTGTTTAAAATCTCGTGTCCACTACTCATTGTGTGGTTGGTCTTTAGTAGTGCAGTAAGATTTTTCTTGTCGTTTTTATGATCTTGTAACATTTCGCCTGTTTATTATTTTATTACTTGGATCCACGACATTTTATTCATGTCTTATTCGCTGTTAAGATTTAACTAATTAAGATATTCAATTATATTATATTGTTATTTGCTTCTAAAAGCAATCTGCTTTTTGCTCATGATCATTGGAGCAATCGAAATCGAATAAGAACTGTGCGGATAAGTCTTGCTTATTTTTCGCTACAGACACATACGATAAGCTAAAAGTTACAATCATCTGACCTAACTATTACGACCTCGACCCAGATTTACTGACCCAGAAGCTGACTCATCCCCGCATCCATCGATTGAATCCCCCCGTCACGTGCCACCTTCTATTCTTGCCTAATCGAATTATGTGATGGCGCCCTGCCTCTGTCCCGGCGGATCTGCGCTGTTAGCTGGCCGACTTTTTTTTTAACTATAAATTTCCTTGCGGAAAGTTTTTCTTTGAGAAGGCGGCGGCCCGCACTGCCAGAATTCATTTGCAGCGGTTGCTGCTGACGGCTATGGGAAGTGAAGGAGCAGAGGGCGTCTCTCATGGGCCGGCTTCACTGCCGCTCCCACTAACTGCTGATGAAGTGGAGTAGAGACTGAGTCGGAATGGTCTTCGAGTGGGCGCTAAGGCGACATTGAACTAGTTTTTTTGCAACTTTCAATTCCTGGAACGATGGCTCAAATACTGCAAAGCTAAATTGAATGTAGCAGTTTGAAATTCCGGAATAACATTGAAAACTCATTTCATTTTTTGAAGAAGTTTCAATTCGCAACTACGAGCTAAAATCGATTTTATATTACTTATGTGGGATCGTGTGCACTTTTTTCAACTTAACAAAACTAGCCTTTATCATGAAACCCAGTTTAACTGGGTCTTTTTATTGCCTTTCTCCTATCCACTTCTTGTTTCACGCTCTTGTCTTGTTTAACTCACTCTCTGGTCATTTCACCCCTCTCCTCCCATCCACCTCACTCCCTGGTCATTTCCCCCTCTCCTTCCATCCACCTCACTCCCTGGTCATTTCACCCTCTCCTTCCATCCACCCCACTCCCTAGTCATTTCATCCCTCTCCTTCCATCCACCTCACTCCCTGGTCATTTCACCCCTCTCCTTCCATCCACCTCACTCCCTGGTCATTTCACCCTCTCCTTCCATCCACCCCACTCCCTAGTCATTTCATCCCTCTCCTTCTATCCACCCCACTCCCTGGTCATTTCACCCCTCTCCTCCCATCCAACCCACTCCCTGACACTGATGTGTATGCTTGTATAGTTTACGTTATGTTATGCTATGAGCAATACGAGCAATAATAAACGAACATTTTATTTTAACTAGTGATGATAAAGTCTTATAAGAAAAAATGCGGGTTGATTTTTTAATTATCAACAGACGACGGATCCCATCTGCTCCGAAATACTGCTTCTTTTAGTAGCAAACTAGGCCCCGGAGAGGAGAGAGACAGCAAAACATAAACCCGCCGAATTGGCGCGGCATGAACCCAGGATGCGGGAGTTTGATCCCCTATTAGATTCAGCCATTAAATATCCTACAGATCGGGGCAGCTCGCAACATTCGTAATTTAATTACGAGCCTCATAGAAACATTATACAGACCTAGCAGGCTTGAATTCACGGTTCACAGAATCTCTGCTTCATCGCTCTGGACCTGCTGACTAGGCTTCAGCATCCGAATGCGTGTGCTTCGTAAACTGCAACGGTTGCATCTGAGCGGCATAATTTCTTGTCCATTTTTTGGTAGCAAAAATACGGGAGCAGATCTTTTTCCATTTTTCTCTTTACAGTCCCCACCTCACCTTTTCTTCCTGATTTCCACACCCTTCCTACTCTCCCCTAACCTTCCCCACTCTCCCCTAACCCTCCACACTCTCCCCTAACCCTCCCCACTCTTCCCTAACCCTCCCCACTCTCCCATAATCGTCCCCACTCTCCCATAATCCTCCCCACTCTCCCCTCATCCTTCTCCCTCTCCCATAATCCTCCCCACTCTCCCCTCATCCTTCCCACTGTCCCCCATCCTTCCAACCCTCTTCATTTTCCCAATCAAAGCTCCCAAACTTGTCTTGCACTCCGTTTCTAATCAGAATTCTAATAATATTGGCTCACCAATTAGGCAAATGTGTCCGCTACGCAGGCCAGGAAGTATATTTGTCGCTGCAAGAAGCAGCCAAAAAATGACATTTTTGTCCCAACTTGCCCCAAGCCTACGAAACGCAGAGTTTGGAAGCGGTCGCTAATGAAAGCTTGTCTGGGCGGAGAACAGGCTAAGAGGGGGAATTAGAGAGGCGCGCCCGAGTCCCCGTCCGATTTCAGTCCAATTTCCCACGAGTGCGAATCCCCTTCCCGCCAACAACCTTCCGCCTCGAATCGGTCCGACTTCTCTTCCAGATGCAGAGTTGAACCTGCACTAAGTAAAGCCAGGACTCGGACTCCGAGGCTCGGGTCTGTAATTGAATCCGATAAACTAGGGTGGGTGATGGCGCCCCGGATTCGCCTTGTTGGCTTGGCTAGAAGAGATGGTTAGAAAATCAGAGAAACAAACCGGCGGATGAGACCGGGATGGGTCTTGCCGGTGTCAAGATGCTCAGGGGGGGAGGAGCTTGAAAGCCGCGCCAAGACCTTCCGCCTGCCTAATCGATTCTGCCTGGGCCTGCGCCGTAACACCATGGGGCCTCAAAATCCCCCCCCCCCCCCAGATGCTCAGCCGTCTGCCGCCTGCGCTGAACTAGTGACCAACTGTAAAGTACAATGGGCACCAGCAGTAGGCAGTGAGTGTGGGACAATGGGCGCTGAGACTCGTCAGATCTAATATGGGACTCATCAGCTCTAATATGGGACTCATCACATCTAATATGAGACTCATAAGATCTAATATGGGACTCATCAGATCTAATATGGGACTCATAAGATCTAATATGGGACTCATAAGATCTAATATGAGACTCAATTAAATCTACTATGAGACTCGTCAGATCTAATATGAGACTCGTCAGATCTAATATGGGACTCATCAGATCTAATATGGGACTCATAAGATCTAATATGGGACTCATCAGATCTAATATGGGACTCATAAGATCTAATATGGGACTCATAAGATCTAATATGAGACTCAATTAAATCTACTATGAGACTCATCAGATCTAATATGAGACTCATAAGATCTAATATGGGACTCATAAGATCTAATATGAGACTCAATTAAATCTACTATGAGACTCGTCAGATCTAATATGAGACTCGTCAGATCTAATATGAGACTCGTCAGATCTAATATGAGACTCGTCAGTCATCAGATCTCATATTAGATCTGACGATCTGAGACTCGTCAGATCTAATATGAGACTCGTCAGATCTAATATGAGACTCGTCAGATCTAATATGAGACTCAATTAAATCTACTATGAGACTCTTCAGATCTAATATGAGACTCGTCAGATCTAATATGAGACTCGTCAGATCTAATATGAGACTCGTCAGATCTAATATGAGACTCGTCAGATCTAATATTAGACATCACATCTCATATGAGACTTATCAGATGTAATACGAGACTCATCAGATTGAATATGAGACTCATCAAACCTAATATGAGACTCATCAAATCTAATATGAATCTAGTTACAGCAGAAAGACATCAATACGCATTATGGAGTTTGCATTAATTCAATAAACTTTGCATTTAAAGTCTAGCAATCGCAGGTTTTTCAGCTAGATAGGGCTCAGTACAATTCGACTCACAAAAGTACACTTTAACAGTTAGAAACGCTTGGTCAAACTGTCAGTCTTGTTTTTAAACTTGCTGAGAAGCCGCTGTGTCACTTGGGGATTTGAGGATTCCGGATTATCAGACACGGGATTCAGACGCAGACTTGGATTGCATTCCTGACCGGACCCTTGCGCTGTCAATCCTGTGGATTTTCAAGTTGTGGGCGGTCGGAACTCTCAATTTCCCAGCTGCAAATGCGGTCTGAGTTGGCGCTGAATGCTCTGTGCAGCTGCAGGCTGGCTGAGCTGATGCTGGGAAGCCCCAGTCACCGCTGGCTGCACACCAAGTGCGATTTTGTGTAGCTTTTTTCGGTGCTTCGCCTGTCTGGATGCTGCCGCGAGTCATAATATTTTCTGTCAATCACGATCACTTCAATAACAAACTGCAGACAGACAGACAGATGGACAGACACAAAGACATACACAATGACATATACAAAGACAGATAGACAGACAGACAAGCACAAAGACAGATAGACAGACAGACAGACAAACACAAAAGCAGACAGACAGACAGTCTCGGGAAAAGTTGTCTCGAATTTGCTGTGCCTCTTCTTCCAGGGCCTCTACCTCTCCCCTCGGCTACTTCCTTTTGTCTATTTTTCTCCCCCTTTGGAGTCGAAAATCGATGATAAAAAAATTAATAGAATTTTTTTCAAATTGAGAATGTTCCTTTTAATTTGTTTGCAATGTTGAAAAATCTTTAAGTGCCGATGAGAAAATTTGAGTATTTATTTATGAAATATTATAGCAAAATAAATTTCTGCGCGTTCTCAGTTCCAGATAGTGCCACGACTGTTGACGCTGTCACATTACGAGCTTGGGAGCTCTACTAAAAATAGATTTGCAAATTCGATAAACACAAAACAGAAAAGTAAAATTTTTGCTGCAGATTCGCCAACTGCAATAAGCTGAGCAGCTGTGTAATTGTTCACACACGATGAATTGTTATGCTATGACTAAGCAAAGTCGGTTTAAGCACAGCCGTATTCGCTCAACAAATTCTACTCTCAGATCGTAGAATCCCAATTAAATCTGCCGTGATTTTTATAAGCTAGTCTGCTTGGTTCTTCCCAATCAGTTTTTTTCCTGACAATCCAGCAAAATATTTACGGTCTGCTCCTTCCCTTATAATCTCTTCACTTTAAGTTCCCTAGCAATCTGTTAAACTTCTGCCGAGTCCCAGTCTACCAAGCTTCAATCTTCGAACCTACAATCTGCCAAACAACATTCTGCAAGTCACAATCTGCCAAGTCACAATCTGCCAAGCTACAATCTGCCAAGTCACAATCTGCCAAGCTACAATCTGCCAAGTCACAATCTGCCAAGCTATAATCTGCCAAGTCACAATCTGCCAAGCTACAACTGCCAAGCAACAATCTTCGAACCTACCATCTGCCAATTCACAATCTGCCAAGTCACAATCTGCCAAGTCACAATCTGCCAAGTCCCAATCTGCCAATTCACAATCTGCCAAGTCCCAATCTGCCAAGTCACAATCTGCCAAGTCACAATCTGCCAAGTCACAATCTGCCAAGTCACAATCTGCCAAGTCACAATCTGCCAATTCACAATCTGCCAAGTCCCAATCTGCCAAGTCACAATCTGCCAAGTCACAATCTGCCAAGTCACAATCTGCTAAGTCCCAATCTGCAAGTCACAATCTGCCAAGCTATAATCTGCCAAGTCACAATCTGCCAAGCTACAATCTGCCAAGTCACAATCTGCCAAGTCACAATCTGCCAAGTCACAATCTGCTAAGTCCCAATCTGCAAGTCACAATCTGCCAAGCTATAATCTGCCAAGTCACAATCTGCCAAGCTACAATCTGCCAAGTCACAATCTGCCAAGTCACAATCTGCCAAGCTACAATCTGCCAAGTCACAATCTGCCAAGTCACAATCTGCCAAGTCACAATCTGCCAATTCACAATCTACCAAGGTAAAATCTGCCAAGCTAAAACTGCCAAGCTACAATCTTCGAACCTACAATCTGCCAAGCTACAATCTTCGAATCTACAACCTGCCAAGCTACAATCTGCCAAGTCACAATCTGCCAAGCTACAATCTGCCAAGTCACCTGTAAAAATTGACAAATCAGAGCGCCGTCTCCCCGCTGCGTATGTTCGTCGTCAGGGACGCCGCAGCTGGTGCCCGCTGTCGCTCCGGGGCGCCGACGCCCCATGCGGCGATGACGGCGGCGCGTCGGAGCTGCAAATCCGAGGAGGCTCCGGGCGGCCTGACGGCGGCCGCGGTGCGCCTGTAGAGGCTGAGTACGGTGCGCCTGTCTGAGCGGAGGTAGCGCAGGTCAGACTGGCGCCGGCAGCCCAGAAGGCGCAGGTAGGCCAGCCGGAACTCGCGCTGGTTGGACCCGTACAGCAGCGGGTTGATGCCCGAGTTCGCGTAGCCGATCCAAGTGATGAGGCTGACCGCCCAGACGGGCAGGCCGGAGCAGTTGTCCGCGGTGAACGGGCAGGCGATGTACATGATGAAGAAGGGCAGCCAGCACGCGTAGAAGCAGCCTGAAATTGCAGTTCACGGGTTCAGTGATTCCTAGCGACTTGACAATTGATCTCCTTCAAAATATTTCTCCCCTTCAATTATGTCTTCCTCGATGCCTTTTCCTTCTCACCATCTTCCTCAATCACTTTTCTGCTCTCAGCATCTTCCTCCTTCCCCCTTGAGTTTCTCCCTCAATCTCTTTCCTCCTTGAGTTTCTCCCTCAATCTCTTTCCTCCTTAGGTTTCTCCCTCAATCTCTTTCCTCCTTGAGTTTCTCCCTCAATCTCTTTCCTCCTTGAGTTTCTCTCTCAATCTCTTTCCTCCTTGAGTTTCTCCCTCAATCTCTTTCCTCCTTGAGTTTCTCCCTCAATCTCTTTCCTCCTTGAGTTTCTCCCCCAATCTCTTTCCTCCTTGAGTTTCTCCCTCAATCTCTTTCCTCCTTGAGTTTCTCCCTCAATCTCATTCCCCCTTAGGTTTCTCCCTCAATCTCTTTCCTTCTTGAGTTTCTCCCTCAATCTCTTTCCCTCTTGAGTTTCTCCCTCAATCTCTTTCCTCCTTGAGTTTCTCCCTCAATCTCTTTCCTCCTTGAGTTTCTTCCTCAATCTCATTCCCCCTTAGGTTTCTCCCTCAATCTCTTTCCTTCTTGAGTTTCTCCCTCAATCTCTTTCCCTCTTGAGTTTCTCCCTCAATCTCTTTCCCTCTTGAGTTTCTCCCTCAATCACTTTCCCCTTGAGTTTCTCCCCCAATATCTTTTCCCATTGAGTTTCTCCCTCAATCGCTTTCCCTCTTGAGTTTCTCCCTCAATCTCTTTCCCCTTGAGTTTCTCCCCCAATATCTTTTCCCATTGAGTTTCTCCCTCAATCTCTTTCCCCTTGAGTTTCTCCCCCAATATCTTTTCCCATTGAGTTTCTCCCTCAATCTCTTTCCCCTTGAGTTTCTCCCCCAATATCTTTTCCCATTGAGTTTCTCCCTCAATCTCTTTCCCCTTGAGTTTCTCCCCCAATATCTTTTCCCATTGAGTTTCTCCCTCAATCTCTTTCCCTCTTGAGTTTCTCCCTCAATCTCTTTCCCTCTTGAGTTTCTCCCTCAATCTCTTTCCCTTTTGAGTTTCTCCCTCAATCTCTTTCCCCTTGAGTTTCTCCCCCAATATCTTTTCCCATTGAGTTTCTCCCTCAAACTCTTTCGCCTTGATTATCTTCCCCAATCTCTTTCCCTTGAGTTTCTCCCTCAATCTCTTTTCCCCTTGAGTTTCTCCCCAATCTCTCTTCCCCTTGAGTTTCTCCTCCAATCTCTTTTCCCCTTGAGTTTCTCCCCAATCTCTTTCCTTCTTGAGTTTCTCCTCCAATCTCTTTTCCCCTTGACTTTCTCCTCCAATCTCTTTCCCTCTTGAGTTTCTCCCTCAATCTCTTTCCCTCTTGAGTTTCTCCCTCAATCTCTTTCCCTCTTGAGTTTCTCCCTCAATCTCTTTCCCCTTGAGTTTCTCCCCCAATATCTTTTCCCATTGAGTTTCTCCCTCAATCGCTTTCCCTCTTGAGTTTCCCCCTCAATCTCTTTCCCCTTGAGTTTCTCCCCCAATATCTTTTCCCATTGAGTTTCTCCCTCAATCTCTTTCCCCTTGAGTTTCTCCCCCAATATCTTTTCCCATTGAGTTTCTCCCTCAATCTCTTTCCCTCTTGAGTTTCTCCCTCAATCTCTTTCCCTCTTGAGTTTCTCCCTCAATCTCTTTCCCCTTGAGTTTCTCCCCCAATATCTTTTCCCATTGAGTTTCTCCCTCAATCTCTTTCCCTCTTGAATTTCTCCCTCAATCTCTTTCCCTCTTGAGTTTCTCCCTCAATCTCTTTCCCTCTTGAGTTTCTCCCTCAATCTCTTTCCCCTTGAGTTTCTCCCCCAATATCTTTTCCCATTGAGTTTCTCCCTCAATCGCTTTCCCTCTTGAGTTTCTCCCTCAATCTCTTTCCCTCTTAAATTTCTCCCTCAATCTCTTTCCCTCTTGAGTTTCTCCCTCAATCTCTTTCCCTCTTGAGTTTCTCCCTCAATCTCTTTCCCCTTGAGTTTCTCCCCCAATATCTTTTCCCATTGAGTTTCTCCCTCAATCTCTTTCCCTCTTGAGTTTCTCCCTCAATCTCTTTCCCTCTTGAGTTTCTCCCTCAATCTCTTTCCCTTTTGAGTTTCTCCCTCAATCTCTTTCCCCTTGAGTTTCTCCCCCAATATCTTTTCCCATTGAGTTTCTCCCTCAAACTCTTTCGCCTTGATTATCTTCCCCAATCTCTTTCCCTTGAGTTTCTCCCTCAATCTCTTTTCCCCTTGAGTTTCTCCCCAATCTCTCTTCCCCTTGAGTTTCTCCTCCAATCTCTTTTCCCCTTGAGTTTCTCCCCAATCTCTTTCCTTCTTGAGTTTCTCCTCCAATCTCTTTTCCCCTTGACTTTCTCCTCCAATCTCTTTCCCTCTTGAGTTTCTCCCTCAATCTCTTTCCCTCTTGAGTTTCTCCCTCAATCTCTTTCCCTCTTGAGTTTCTCCCTCAATCTCTTTCCCCTTGAGTTTCTCCCCCAATATCTTTTCCCATTGAGTTTTCTCCCTCAATCGCTTTTCCCTCTTGAGTTTCCCCCTCAATCTCTTTCCCCTTGAGTTTCTCCCCCAATATCTTTTCCCATTGAGTTTCTCCCTCAATCTCTTTCCCTCTTGAGTTTCTCCCTCAATCTCTTTCCCTCTTGAGTTTCTCCCTCAATCTCTTTCCCTCTTGAGTTTCTCCCTCAATCTCTTTCCCCTTGAGTTTCTCCCCCAATATCTTTTCCCATTGAGTTTCTCCCTCAATCGCTTTTCCCTCTTGAGTTTCTCCCTCAATCTCTTTCCCCTTGAGTTTCTCCCCCAATATCTTTTCCCATTGAGTTTCTCCCTCAATCTCTTTCCCTCTTGAGTTTCTCCCTCAATCTCTTTCCCATTGAGTTTCTCCCTCAATCTCTTTCCCCTTGAGTTTCTCCCCCAATATCTTTTCCCATTGAGTTTCTCCCTCAATCTCTTTCCCTCTTGAGTTTCTCCCTCAATCTCTTTCCCTCTTGAGTTTCTCCCTCAATCTCTTTCCCCTTGAGTTTCTCCCCCAATATCTTTTCCCATTGAGTTTCTCCCTCAACCTCTTTCGCCTTGATTTTCTTCCCCAATCTTTTTTCCCATTGAGTTTCTCCCTCAATCTCTTTCCCCTTGAGTTTCTCCCCCAATATCTTTTCCCATTGAGTTTCTCCCTCAATCTCTTTCCCTCTTGAGTTTCTCCCTCAAACTCTTTCGCCTTGATTATCTTCCCCAATCTCTTTCCCTTGAGTTTCTCCCACAATCTCTTTTCCCATTGAGTTTCTCCCTCAACCTCTTTCGCCTTGATTTTCTTCCCCAATCTTTTTTCCCTTTGAGTTTCTCCCTCAATCTCTTTTCCCCTTGAGTTTCTCCCCAATCTCTCTTCCCCTTGAGTTTCTCCTCCAATCTCTTTTCCCCTTGAGTTTCTCCCCAATCTCTTTCCTTCTTGAGTTTCTCCTCCAATCTCTTATCCCCTTGAGTTTCTCCTCAAATCTCTTTTCCCTTGAGTTTCTCCCCAATCTCTTTCCTCCTTGAGTTTCTCCCTCAATCTCATTCCCCCTTAGGTTTCTCCCTCAATCTCTTTCCTTCTTGAGTTTCTCCCTCAATCTCATTCCCCCTTAGGTTTCTCCCTCAATCTCTTTCCTTCTTGAGTTTCTCCCTCAATCTCTTTCCCTCTTGAGTTTCTTCCTCAATCTCATTCCCCCTTAGGTTGCTCCCTCAATCTCTTTCCTTCTTGAGTTTCTCCCTCAATCTCTTTCCTTCTTGAGTTTCTCCCTCAATCTCTTTCCCTCTTGAGTTTCTCCCTCAATCTCTTTCCCTTTTGAGTTTCTCCCTCAATCTCTTTCTCCTTGAGTTTCTCCCCCAATATCTTTTCCCATTGAGTTTCTCCCTCAATCTCTTTCCCTCTTGAGTTTCTCCCTCAATCTCTTTCCCTCTTGAGTTTCTCCCTCAATCTCTTTCCCCTTGAGTTTCTCCCCCAATATCTTTTCCCATTGAGTTTCTCCCTCAATCTCTTTCCCTCTTGAGTTTCTCCCTCAATCTCTTTCCCTCTTGAGTTTCTCCGTCAATCTCTTTCCCTTTTGAGTTTCTCCCTCAATCTCTTTCCCCTTGAGTTTCTCCCCCAATATCTTTTCCCATTGAGTTTCTCCCTCAAACTCTTTCGCCTTGATTATCTTCCCCAATCTCTTTCCCTTGAGTTTCTCCCTCAATCTCTTTTCCCATTGAGTTTCTCCCTCAATCTCTTTTCCCCTTGAGTTTCTCCCCAATCTCTCTTCCCCTTGAGTTTCTCCTCCAATCTCTTTTCCCCTTGAGTTTCTCCCCAATCTCTTTCCTTCTTGAGTTTCTCCTCCAATCTCTTTTCCCCTTGACTTTCTCCTCCAATCTCTTTCCCTCTTGAGTTTCTCCCTCAATCTCTTTCCCTCTTGAGTTTCTCCCTCAATCTCTTTCCCTCTTGAGTTTCTCCCTCAATCTCTTTCCCCTTGAGTTTCTCCCCCAATATCTTTTCCCATTGAGTTTCTCCCTCAATCGCTTTCCCTCTTGAGTTTCCCCCTCAATCTCTTTCCCCTTGAGTTTCTCCCCCAATATCTTTTCCCATTGAGTTTCTCCCTCAATCTCTTTCCCTCTTGAGTTTCTCCCTCAATCTCTTTCCCTCTTGAGTTTCTCCCTCAATCTCTTTCCCTCTTGAGTTTCTCCCTCAATCTCTTTCCCCTTGAGTTTCTCCCCCAATATCTTTTCCCATTGAGTTTCTCCCTCAATCGCTTTCCCTCTTGAGTTTCTCCCTCAATCTCTTTCCCCTTGAGTTTCTCCCCCAATATCTTTTCCCATTGAGTTTCTCCCTCAATCTCTTTCCCTCTTGAGTTTCTCCCTCAATCTCTTTCCCATTGAGTTTCTCCCTCAATCTCTTTCCCCCTGAGTTTCTCCCCCAATATCTTTTCCCATTGAGTTTCTCCCTCAATCTCTTTCCCTCTTGAGTTTCTCCCTCAATCTCTTTCCCTCTTGAGTTTCTCCCTCAATCTCTTTCCCCTTGAGTTTCTCCCCCAATATCTTTTCCCATTGAGTTTCTCCCTCAACCTCTTTCGCCTTGATTTTCTTCCCCAATCTTTTTTCCCATTGAGTTTCTCCCTCAATCTCTTTCCCCTTGAGTTTCTCCCCCAATATCTTTTCCCATTGAGTTTCTCCCTCAATCTCTTTCCCTCTTGAGTTTCTCCCTCAAACTCTTTCGCCTTGATTATCTTCCCCAATCTCTTTCCCTTGAGTTTCTCCCTCAATCTCTTTTCCCATTGAGTTTCTCCCTCAACCTCTTTCGCCTTGATTTTCTTCCCCAATCTTTTTTCCCTTTGAGTTTCTCCCTCAATCTCTTTTCCCCTTGAGTTTCTCCCCAATCTCTCTTCCCCTTGAGTTTCTCCTCCAATCTCTTTTCCCCTTGAGTTTCTCCCAATCTCTTTCCTTCTTGAGTTTCTCCTCCAATCTCTTTTCCCCTTGAGTTTCTCCCAATCTCTTTCCTCCTTGAGTTTCTCCCTCAATCTCATTCCCCTTAGGTTTCTCCCTCAATCTCTTTCCTTCTTGAGTTTCTCCCTCAATCTCATTCCCCCTTAGGTTTCTCCCTCAATCTCTTTCCTTCTTGAGTTTCTCCCTCAATCTCTTTCCCTCTTGAGTTTCTTCCTCAATCTCATTCCCCCTTAGGTTGCTCCCTCAATCTCTTTCCTTCTTGAGTTTCTCCCTCAATCTCTTTCCTTCTTGAGTTTCTCCCTCAATCTCTTTCCCTCTTGAGTTTCTCCCTCAATCTCTTTTCCCCTTGAGTTTCTCCCCAATCTCTCTTCCCCTTGAGTTTCTCCTCCAATCTCTTTTCCCCTTGAGTTTCTCCCCAATCTCTTTCCTTCTTGAGTTTCTCCTCCAATCTCTTATCCCCTTGAGTTTCTCCTCAAATCTCTTTTCCCCTTGAGTTTCTCCCCAATCTCTTTCCTCCTTGAGTTTCTCCCTCAATCTCATTCCCCCTTAGGTTTCTCCCTCAATCTCTTTCCTTCTTGAGTTTCTCCCTCAATCTCATTCCCCCTTAGGTTTCTCCCTCAATCTCTTTCCTTCTTGAGTTTCTCCCTCAATCTCTTTCCCTCTTGAGTTTCTTCCTCAATCTCATTCCCCCTTAGGTTGCTCCCTCAATCTCTTTCCTTCTTGAGTTTCTCCCTCAATCTCTTTCCTTCTTGAGTTTCTCCCTCAATCTCTTTCCCTCTTGAGTTTCTCCCTCAATCTCTTTCCCTTTTGAGTTTCTCCCTCAATCTCTTTCTCCTTGAGTTTCTCCCCCAATATCTTTTCCCATTGAGTTTCTCCCTCAATCTCTTTCCCTCTTGAGTTTCTCCCTCAATCTCTTTCCCTCTTGAGTTTCTCCCTCAATCTCTTTCCCCCTGAGTTTCTCCCCCAATATCTTTTCCCATTGAGTTTCTCCCTCAATCTCTTTCCCTCTTGAGTTTCTCCCTCAATCTCTTTCCCTCTTGAGTTTCTCCCTCAATCTCTTTCCCCTTGAGTTTCTCCCCCAATATCTTTTCCCATTGAGTTTCTCCCTCAACCTCTTTCGCCTTGATTTTCTTCCCCAATCTTTTTTCCCATTGAGTTTCTCCCTCAATCTCTTTCCCCTTGAGTTTCTCCCCAATATCTTTTCCCATTGAGTTTCTCCCTCAATCTCTTTCCCTCTTGAGTTTCTCCGTCAAACTCTTTCGCCTTGATTATCTTCCCCAATCTCTTTCCCTTGAGTTTCTCCCTCAATCTCTTTTCCCATTGAGTTTCTCCCTCAACCTCTTTCGCCTTGATTTTCTTCCCCAATCTTTTTTCCCTTTGAGTTTCTCCCTCAATCTCTTTTCCCCTTGAGTTTCTCCCCAATCTCTCTTCCCCTTGAGTTTCTCCTCCAATCTCTTTTCCCCTTGAGTTTCTCCCCAATCTCTTTCCTTCTTGAGTTTTCTCCTCCAATCTCTTTTCCCCTTGAGTTTCTCCTCAAATCTCTTTTCCCCTTGAGTTTCTCCCCAATCTCTTTCCTCCTTGAGTTTCTCCCTCAATCTCATTCCCCCTTAGGTTTCTCCCTCAATCTCTTTCCTTCTTGAGTTTCTCCCTCAATCTCATTCCCCCTTAGGTTTCTCCCTCAATCTCTTTCCTTCTTGAGTTTCTCCCTCAATCTCTTTCCCTCTTGAGTTTCTTCCTCAATCTCATTCCCCCTTAGGTTGCTCCCTCAATCTCTTTCCTTCTTGAGTTTCTCCCTCAATCTCTTTCCTTCTTGAGTTTCTCCCTCAATCTCTTTCCCTCTTGAGTTTCTCCCTCAATCTCTTTCCCTTTTGAGTTTCTCCCTCAATCTCTTTCTCCTTGAGTTTCTCCCCCAATATCTTTGCCCATTGAGTTTCTCCCTCAATCTCTTTCCCTCTTGAGTTTCTCCCTCAATCTCTTTCCCTCTTGAGTTTCTCCCTCAATCTCTTTCCCCTTGAGTTTCTCCCCCAATATAATTCCCATTGAGTTTCTCCCTCAATCTCTTTCCCTCTTGAGTTTCTCCCTCAATCTCTTTCCCTCTTGAGTTTCTCCCTCAATCTCTTTCCCTCTTGAGTTTCTCCCTCAATCTCTTTCCCCTTGAGTTTCTCCCCCAATATCTTTTCCCATTGAGTTTCTCCCTCAATCGCTTTCCCTCTTGAGTTTCTCCCTCAATCTCTTTCCCTCTTGAATTTCTCCCTCAATCTCTTTCCCTCTTGAGTTTCTCCCTCAATCTCTTTCCCTCTTGAGTTTCTCCCTCAATCTCTTTCCCCTTGAGTTTCTCCCCCAATATCTTTTCCCATTGAGTTTCTCCCTCAATCGCTTTCCCTCTTGAGTTTCTCCCTCAATCTCTTTCCCCTTGAGTTTCTCCCCCAATATCTTTTCCCATTGAGTTTCTCCCTCAATCTCTTTCCCATTGAGTTTCTCCCTCAATCTCTTTCCCTCTTGAGTTTCTCCCTCAATCTCTTTCCCTTTTGAGTTTCTCCCTCAATCTCTTTCCCCTTGAGTTTCTCCCCCAATATCTTTTCCCATTGAGTTTCTCCCTCAAACTCTTTCGCCTTGATTATCTTCCCCAATCTCTTTCCCTTGAGTTTCTCCCTCAATCTCTTTTCCCATTGAGAATCTCCGTCAACCTCTTTCGCCTTGATTATCTTCCCCAATCTCTTTCCCCTTGAGTTTCTCCCTCAATCTCTTTTCCCATTGAGTTTCTCCCTCAACCTCTTTCGCCTTGATTTTCTTCCCCAATCTTTTTTCCCTTTGAGTTTCTCCCTCAATCTCTTTTCCCATTGAGTTTCTCCCTAATCTCTCTTCCCCTTGAGTTTCTCCTCCAATCTCTTTTCCCCTTGAGTTTCTCCCCAATCTCTTTCCTTCTTGAGTTTCTCCTCCAATCTCTTTTCCCCTTGAGTTTCTCCTCCAATCTCTTTCCCTCTTGAGTTTCTCCCTCAATCTCTTTCCCTCTTGAGTTTCTCCCTCAATCTCTTTCCCTCTTGAGTTTCTCCCTCAATCTCTTTCCCCTTGAGTTTCTCCCCCAATATCTTTTCCCATTGAGTTTCTCCCTCAATCGCTTTCCCTCTTGAGTTTCTCCCTCAATCTCTTTCCCTCTTGAGTTTCTCCCTCAATCTCTTTCCCCTTGAGTTTCTCCCCCAATATCTTTTCCCATTGAGTTTCTCCCTCAATCTCTTTCCTTCTTGAGTTTCTCCCTCAATCTCTTTCCCTCTTGAGTTTCTCCCTCAATCTCTTTCCCTCTTGAGTTTCTCCCTCAATCTCTTTCCCCTTGAGTTTCTCCCCCAATATCTTTTCCCATTGAGTTTCTCCCTCAATCTCTTTCCCTCTTGAGTTTCTCCCTCAATCTCTTTCCCTCTTGAGTTTCTCCCTCAATCTCTTTCCCCTTGAGTTTCTCCCCCAATATCTTTTCCCATTGAGTTTCTCCCCCAATCTCTTTCCCTCTTGAGTTTCTCCCTCAATCTCTTTCCCATTGAGTTTTCTCCCTCAATCTCTTTCCCTCTTGAGTTTCTCCCTCAATCTCTTTCCCTTTTGAGTTTCTCCCTCAATCTCTTTCCCCTTGAGTTTCTCCCCCAATATCTTTTCCCATTGAGTTTCTCCCTCAAACTCTTTCGCCTTGATTATCTTCCCCAATCTCTTTCCCTTGAGTTTCTCCCTCAATCTCTTTTCCCATTGAGAATCTCCGTCAACCTCTTTCGCCTTGATTATCTTCCCCAATCTCTTTCCCCTTGAGTTTCTCCCTCAATCTCTTTTCCCATTGAGTTTCTCCCTCAACCTCTTTCGCCTTGATTTTTCTTCGCCAATCTTTTTTCCCTTTGAGTTTCTCCCTCAATCTCTTTTCCCCTTGAGTTTCTCCCCAATCTCTCTTCCCCTTGAGTTTCTCCTCCAATCTCTTTTCCCCTTGAGTTTCTCCCCAATCTCTTTCCTTCTTGAGTTTCTCCTCCAATCTCTTTTCCCCTTGAGTTTCTCCTCCAATCTCTTTTTCCCCTTGAGTTTCTCCCTCAATCTCTTTCCCTCTTGAGTTTCTCCCTCAATCTCTTTTCCCCTTGAGTTTCTCCTCCAATCTCTTTCCTTCTTGAGTTTCTCCTCCAATCTCTTTTCCCCTTGAGTTTTCTCCTCCAATCTCTTTCCTTCTTGAGTTTCTCCCCAATCTCTTTTCCCCTTGAGTTTCTCCCCAATCTCTTTCCTTCTTGAGTTTCTCCCTCAATCTCTTTTCCCATTGAGTTTCTCCCTCAATCTCTTTCCTTCTTGAGTTTCTCCTCCAATCTCTTTTCCCCTTGAGTTTCTCCTCCAATCTCTTTCCTTCTGAGTTTCTCCCTCAATCTCTTTTCCCCTTGAGTTTCTCCCCCAATCTCTTTTCCCATTGAGTTTCTTCCCCAATCTCTTTCCCCTTGGGTTTCTCCCTCAATCTCTTTCCTTCTTGAGTTTCTCCCTCAATCTCTTTCCCTCTTGAGTTTCTCCCTAAATCTCTTTCCCCCTTGAGTTTCTCCCTCAATCTCTTTCCTCCTTGAGTTTCTCCCTCAATCTCATTCCCCCTTAGGTTTCTCCCTCAATCTCTTTCCTTCTTGAGTTTCTCCCTCAATCTCTTTCCTTCTTGAGTTTCTCCCTCAATCTCTTTCCCTCTTGAGTTTCTCCCTCAATCTCTTTCCCTCTTGAGTTTCTCCCTCAATCTCTTTCCCCTTGAGTTTCTCCCCCAATATCTTTTCCCATTGAGTTTCTCCCTCAATCTCTTTCCCTCTTGAATTTCTCCCTCAATCTCTTTCCCTCTTGAGTGTCTCCCTCAATCTCTTTCCCTCTTGAGTTTCTCCCTCAATCTCTTTCCCCTTGAGTTTCTCCCCCAATATCTTTTCCCATTGAGTTTCTCCCCCAATATCTTTTCCCATTGAGTTTCTCCCTCAATCTCTTTCCCCTTGAGTTTCTCCCCCAATATCTTTTCCCATTGAGTTTCTCCCTCAATCTCTTTCCCTCTTGAATTTTCTCCCTCAATCTCTTTCCCTCTTGAGTTTCTCCCTCAATCTCTTTCCCTCTTGAGTTTCTCCCTCAATCTCTTTCCCCTTGAGTTTCTCCCCCAATATCTTTTCCCATTGAGTTTCTCCCTCAATCGCTTTCCCTCTTGAGTTTCTCCCTCAATCTCTTTCCCCTTGAGTTTCTCCCCCAATATCTTTTCCCATTGAGTTTCTCCCTCAATCGCTTTCCCTCTTGAGTTTCTCCCTCAATCTCTTTCCCTCTTGAGTTTCTCCCTCAATCTCTGTCCCATTGAGTTTCTCCCTCAATCTCTTTCCCCTTGAGTTTCTCCCCCAATATCTTTTCCCATTGAGTTTCTCCCTCAATCTCTTTCCCTCTTGAGTTTCTCCCTCAATCTCTTTCCCATTGAGTTTCTCCCTCAATCTCTTTCCCTCTTGAGTTTCTCCCTCAATCTCTTTCCCTTTTGAGTTTCTCCCTCAATCTCTTTCCCCTTGAGTTTCTCCCCCAATATCTTTTCCCATTGAGTTTCTCCCTCAAACTCTTTCGCCTTGATTATCTTCCCCAATCTCTTTCCCTTGAGTTTCTCCCTCAATCTCTTTTCCCATTGAGAATCTCCGTCAACCTCTTTCGCCTTGATTATCTTCCCCAATCTCTTTCCCCTTGAGTTTCTCCCTCAATCTCTTTTCCCATTGAGTTTCTCCCTCAACCTCTTTCGCCTTGATTTTCTTCCCCAATCTTTTTTCCCTTTGAGTTTCTCCCTCAATCTCTTTTCCCCTTGAGTTTCTCCCCAATCTCTCTTCCCCTTGAGTTTCTCCTCCAATCTCTTTTCCCCTTGAGTTTCTCCCCAATCTCTTTCCTTCTTGAGTTTCTCCTCCAATCTCTTTTCCCCTTGAGTTTCTCCTCCAATCTCTTTTCCCCTTGAGTTTCTCCCTCAATCTCTTTCCCTCTTGAGTTTCTCCCTCAATCTCTTTTCCCCTTGAGTTTCTCCTCCAATCTCTTTCCTTCTTGAGTTTCTCCTCCAATCTCTTTTCCCCTTGAGTTTCTCCTCCAATCTCTTTCCTTCTTGAGTTTCTCCCCAATCTCTTTCCTTTTTGAGTTTCTCCCTCAATCTCTTTCCCTCTTGAGTTTCTCCCTCAATCTCTTTCCCTCTTGAGTTTCTCCCTCAATCTCTTTCCCTCTTGAGTTTCTCCCTCAATCTCTTTCCCCTTGAGTTTCTCCCCCAATATCTTTTCCCATTGAGTTTCTCCCTCAATCTCTTTCCCTCTTGAATTTCTCCCTCAATCTCTTTCCCTCTTGAGTTTCTCCCTCAATCTCTTTCCCTCTTGAGTTTCTCCCTCAATCTCTTTCCCCTTGAGTTTCTCCCCCAATATCTTTTCCCATTGAGTTTCTCCCTCAATCGCTTTCCCTCTTGAGTTTCTCCCTCAATCTCTTTCCCCTTGAGTTTCTCCCCCAATATCTTTTCCCATTGAGTTTCTCCCTCAATCTCTTTCCCTCTTGAATTTCTCCCTCAATCTCTTTCCCTCTTGAGTTTTCTCCCTCAATCTCTTTCCCTTTTGAGTTTCTCCCTCAATCTCTTTCCCCTTGAGTTTCTCCCCCAATATCTTTTCCCATTGAGTTTCTCCCTCAAACTCTTTCGCCTTGATTATCTTCCCCAATCTCTTTCCCTTGAGTTTCTCCCTCAATCTCTTTTCCCATTGAGAATCTCCGTCAACCTCTTTCGCCTTGATTATCTTCCCCAATCTCTTTCCCCTTGAGTTTCTCCCTCAATCTCTTTTCCCATTGAGTTTCTCCCTCAACCTCTTTCGCCTTGATTTTCTTCCCCTATCTTTTTTCCCTTTGAGTTTCTCCCTCAATCTCTTTTCCCCTTGAGTTTCTCCCCAATCTCTCTTCCCCTTGAGTTTCTCCTCCAATCTCTTTTCCCCTTGAGTTTCTCCCCAATCTCTTTCCTTCTTGAGTTTCTCCTCCAATCTCTTTTTCCCCTTGAGTTTCTCCTCCAATCTCTTTTCCCCTTGAGTTTCTCCCTCAATCTCTTTCCCTCTTGAGTTTCTCCCTCAATCTCTTTTCCCCTTGAGTTTCTCCTCCAATCTCTTTCCTTCTTGAGTTTTCTCCTCCAATCTCTTTTCCCCTTGAGTTTCTCCTCAAATCTCTTTCCTTCTTGAGTTTCTCCCCAATCTCTTTCCTTCTTGAGTTTCTCCTCCAATCTCTTTTCCCCTTGAGTTTCTCCCCAATCTCTTTCCTTCTTGAGTTTCTCCCTCAATCTCTTTTCCCATTGAGTTTCTCCCTCAATCTCTTTCCTTCTTGAGTTTCTCCTCCAATCTCTTTTCCCCTTGAGTTTCTCCTCCAATCTCTTTCCTTCTTGAGTTTCTCCCTCAATCTCTTTTCCCCTTGAGTTTCTCCCCCAATCTCTTTTCCCATTGAGTTTCTTCCCCAATCTCTTTCCCCTTGGGTTTCTCCCTCAATCTCTTTCCTTCTTGAGTTTCTCCCTCAATCTCTTTCCCTCTTGAGTTTCTCCCTAAATCTCTTTCCCCCTTGAGTTTCTCCCTCAATCTCTTTCCTCCTTGAGTTTCTCCCTCAATCTCATTCCCCCTTAGGTTTCTCCCTCAATCTCTTTCCTTCTTGAGTTTCTCCCTCAATCTCTTTCCTTCTTGAGTTTCTCCCTCAATCTCTTTCCCTCTTGAGTTTCTCCCTCAATCTCTTTCCCTCTTGAGTTTCTCCCTCAATCTCTTTCCCTCTTGAGTTTCTCCCTCAATCTCTTTCCCTTGAGTTTCTCCCCCAATATCTTTTCCCATTGAGTTTCTCCCTCAATCTCTTTCCCTCTTGAATTTCTCCCTCAATCTCTTTCCCTCTTGAGTGTCTCCCTCAATCTCTTTCCCTCTTGAGTTTCTCCCTCAATCTCTTTCCCCTTGAGTTTCTCCCCCAATATCTTTTCCCATTGAGTTTCTCCCCCAATCTCTTTCCCTCTTGAGTTTCTCCCTCAATCTCTTTCCCATTGAGTTTCTCCCTCAATCTCTTTCCCTCTTGAGTTTCTCCCTCAATCTCTTTCCCTTTTGAGTTTCTCCCTCAATCTCTTTCCCCTTGAGTTTCTCCCCCAATATCTTTTCCCATTGAGTTTCTCCCTCAAACTCTTTCGCCTTGATTATCTTCCCCAATCTCTTTCCCTTGAGTTTCTCCCTCAATCTCTTTTCCCATTGAGAATCTCCGTCAACCTCTTTCGCCTTGATTATCTTCCCCAATCTCTTTCCCCTTGAGTTTCTCCCTCAATCTCTTTTCCCATTGAGTTTCTCCCTCAACCTCTTTCGCCTTGATTTTCTTCCCCAATCTTTTTTCCCTTTGAGTTTCTCCCTCAATCTCTTTTCCCCTTGAGTTTCTCCCCAATCTCTCTTCCCCTTGAGTTTCTCCTCCAATCTCTTTTCCCCTTGAGTTTCTCCCCAATCTCTTTCCTTCTTGAGTTTCTCCTCCAATCTCTTTTCCCCTTGAGTTTCTCCTCCAATCTCTTTTCCCCTTGAGTTTCTCCCTCAATCTCTTTCCCTCTTGAGTTTCTCCCTCAATCTCTTTTCCCCTTGAGTTTCTCCTCCAATCTCTTTCCTTCTGAGTTTCTCCTCCAATCTCTTTTCCCCTTGAGTTTCTCCTCCAATCTCTTTCCTTCTTGAGTTTCTCCCCAATCTCTTTCCCCTTGAGTTTCTCCCCAATCTCTTTCCTTCTTGAGTTTCTCCCTCAATCTCTTTTCCCATTGAGTTTCTCCCTCAATCTCTTTCCTTCTTGAGTTTCTCCTCCAATCTCTTTTCCCCTTGAGTTTCTCCTCCAATCTCTTTCCTTCTTGAGTTTCTCCCTCAATCTCTTTTCCCCTTGAGTTTCTCCCCCAATCTCTTTTCCCATTGAGTTTCTTCCCCAATCTCTTTCCCCTTGGGTTTCTCCCTCAATCTCTTTCCTTCTTGAGTTTCTCCCTCAATCTCTTTCCCTCTTGAGTTTCTCCCTAAATCTCTTTCCCCCTTGAGTTTCTCCCTCAATCTCTTTCCTCCTTGAGTTTCTCCCTCAATCTCATTCCCCCTTAGGTTTCTCCCTCAATCTCTTTCCTTCTTGAGTTTCTCCCTCAATCTCTTTCCTTCTTGAGTTTCTCCCTCAATCTCTTTCCCTCTTGAGTTTCTCCTCAATCTCTTTCCCTCTTGAGTTTCTTCCTCAATCTCTTTCCCTCTTGAGTTTCTCCCTCAATCTCTTTCCCCTTGAGTTTCTCCCCCAATATCTTTTCCCATTGAGTTTCTCCCTCAATCTCTTTCCCTCTTGAATTTCTCCCTCAATCTCTTTCCCTCTTGAGTGTCTCCCTCAATCTCTTTCCCTCTTGAGTTTCTCCCTCAATCTCTTTCCCCTTGAGTTTCTCCCCCAATATCTTTTCCCATTGAGTTTCTCCCCCAATATCTTTTCCCATTGAGTTTCTCCCTCAATCTCTTTCCCCTGAGTTTCTCCCCAATATCTTTTCCCATTGAGTTTCTCCCTCAATCTCTTTTCCCTCTTGAATTTCTCCCTCAATCTCTTTCCCTCTTGAGTTTCTCCCTCAATCTCTTTCCCTCTTGAGTTTCTCCCTCAATCTCTTTCCCCTTGAGTTTCTCCCCCAATATCTTTTCCCATTGAGTTTCTCCCTCAATCGCTTTCCCTCTTGAGTTTCTCCCTCAATCTCTTTCCCCTTGAGTTTCTCCCCCAATATCTTTTCCCATTGAGTTTCTCCCTCAATCGCTTTCCCTCTTGAGTTTCTCCCTCAATCTCTTTCCCTCTTGAGTTTCTCCCTCAATCTCTGTCCCATTGAGTTTCTCCCTCAATCTCTTTCCCCTTGAGTTTTCTCCCCCAATATCTTTTCCCATTGAGTTTCTCCCTCAATCTCTTTCCCTCTTGAGTTTCTCCCTCAATCTCTTTCCCATTGAGTTTCTCTCCTCAATCTCTTTCCCTCTTGAGTTTCTCCCTCAATCTCTTTCCCTTTTGAGTTTCTCCCTCAATCTCTTTCCCCTTGAGTTTCTCCCCCAATATCTTTTCCCATTGAGTTTCTCCCTCAAACTCTTTCGCCTTGATTATCTTCCCCAATCTCTTTCCCTTGAGTTTTCTCCCTCAATCTCTTTTCCCATTGAGAATCTCCGTCAACCTCTTTCGCCTTGATTATCTTCCCCAATCTCTTTCCCCTTGAGTTTCTCCCTCAATCTCTTTTCCCATTGAGTTTCTCCCTCAACCTCTTTCGCCTTGATTTTCTTCCCCAATCTTTTTCCCCTTTGAGTTTCTCCCTCAATCTCTTTTCCCCTTGAGTTTCTCCCAATCTCTCTTCCCCTTGAGTTTCTCCTCCAATCTCTTTTCCCCTTGAGTTTCTCCCCAATCTCTTTCCTTCTTGAGTTTCTCCTCCAATCTCTTTTCCCCTTGAGTTTCTCCTCCAATCTCTTTTCCCCTTGAGTTTCTCCCTCAATCTCTTTCCCTCTTGAGTTTCTCCCTCAATCTCTTTTCCCCTTGAGTTTCTCCTCCAATCTCTTTCCTCTTGAGTTTCTCCTCCAATCTCTTTTCCCCTTGAGTTTCTCCTCCAATCTCTTTCCTTCTTGAGTTTCTCCCCAATCTCTTTCCTTTTTGAGTTTTCTCCCTCAATCTCTTTCCCTCTTGAGTTTCTCCCTCAATCTCTTTCCCTCTTGAGTTTCTCCCTCAATCTCTTTCCCTCTTGAGTTTCTCCCTCAATCTCTTTCCCCTTGAGTTTCTCCCCCAATATCTTTTCCCATTGAGTTTCTCCCTCAATCTCTTTCCCTCTTGAATTTCTCCCTCAATCTCTTTCCCTCTTGAGTTTCTCCCTCAATCTCTTTCCCTCTTGAGTTTCTCCCTCAATCTCTTTCCCCTTGAGTTTCTCCCCCAATATCTTTTCCCATTGAGTTTCTCCCTCAATCGCTTTCCCTCTTGAGTTTCTCCCTCAATCTCTTTCCCCTTGAGTTTCTCCCCCAATATCTTTTCCCATTGAGTTTCTCCCTCAATCTCTTTCCCTCTTGAATTTCTCCCTCAATCTCTTTCCCTCTTGAGTTTCTCCCTCAATCTCTTTCCCTTTTGAGTTTCTCCCTCAATCTCTTTCCCCTTGAGTTTCTCCCCCAATATCTTTTCCCATTGAGTTTCTCCCTCAAACTCTTTCGCCTTGATTATCTTCCCCAATCTCTTTCCCTTGAGTTTCTCCCTCAATCTCTTTTCCCATTGAGAATCTCCGTCAACCTCTTTCGCCTTGATTATCTTCCCCAATCTCTTTCCCCTTGAGTTTCTCCCTCAATCTCTTTTCCCATTGAGTTTCTCCCTCAACCTCTTTCGCCTTGATTTTCTTCCCCAATCTTTTTTCCCTTTGAGTTTCTCCCTCAATCTCTTTTCCCCTTGAGTTTCTCCCCAATCTCTCTTCCCCTTGAGTTTCTCCTCCAATCTCTTTTCCCCTTGAGTTTCTCCCCAATCTCTTTCCTTCTTGAGTTTCTCCTCCAATCTCTTTTCCCCTTGAGTTTCTCCTCCAATCTCTTTTCCCCTTGAGTTTCTCCCTCAATCTCTTTCCCTCTTGAGTTTCTCCCTCAATCTCTTTTCCCCTTGAGTTTCTCCTCCAATCTCTTTCCTTCTTGAGTTTCTCCTCCAATCTCTTTTCCCCTTGAGTTTCTCCTCCAATCTCTTTCCTTCTTGAGTTTCTCCCCAATCTCTTTCCTTCTTGAGTTTCTCCTCCAATCTCTTTTCCCCTTGAGTTTCTCCCCAATCTCTTTCCTTCTTGAGTTTCTCCCTCAATCTCTTTTCCCATTGAGTTTCTCCCTCAATCTCTTTCCTTCTTGAGTTTCTCCTCCAATCTCTTTTCCCCTTGAGTTTCTCCTCCAATCTCTTTCCTTCTTGAGTTTCTCCCTCAATCTCTTTTCCCCTTGAGTTTCTCCCCCAATCTCTTTTCCCATTGAGTTTCTTCCCCAATCTCTTTCCCCTTGGGTTTCTCCCTCAATCTCTTTCCTTCTTGAGTTTCTCCCTCAATCTCTTTCCCTCTTGAGTTTCTCCCTAAATCTCTTTCCCCCTTGAGTTTCTCCCTCAATCTCTTTCCTCCTTGAGTTTCTCCCTCAATCTCATTCCCCCTTAGGTTTCTCCCTCAATCTCTTTCCTTCTTGAGTTTCTCCTCAATCTCTTTCCTTCTTGAGTTTCTCCCTCAATCTCTTTCCCTCTTGAGTTTCTCCCTCAATCTCTTTCCCTCTTGAGTTTCTCCCTCAATCTCTTTCCCTCTTGAGTTTCTCCCTCAATCTCTTTCCCCTTGAGTTTCTCCCCCAATATCTTTTCCCATTGAGTTCTCCCTCAATCTCTTTCCCTCTTGAATTTCTCCCTCAATCTCTTTCCCTCTTGAGTGTCTCCCTCAATCTCTTTCCCTCTTGAGTTTCTCCCTCAATCTCTTTCCCCTTGAGTTTCTCCCCCAATATCTTTTCCCATTGAGTTTCTCCCCCAATATCTTTTCCCATTGAGTTTCTCCCTCAATCTCTTTCCCCTTGAGTTTCTCCCCCAATATCTTTTCCCATTGAGTTTCTCCCTCAATCTCTTTCCCTCTTGAATTTCTCCCTCAATCTCTTTCCCTCTTGAGTTTCTCCCTCAATCTCTTTCCCTCTTGAGTTTCTCCCTCAATCTCTTTCCCTTGAGTTTCTCCCCCAATATCTTTTCCCATTGAGTTTCTCCCTCAATCGCTTTCCCTCTTGAGTTTCTCCCTCAATCTCTTTCCCCTTGAGTTTCTCCCCCAATATCTTTTCCCATTGAGTTTCTCCCTCAATCGCTTTCCCCTCTTGAGTTTCTCCCTCAATCTCTTTCCCTCTTGAGTTTCTCCTCAATCTCTGTCCCATTGAGTTTCTCCCTCAATCTCTTTCCCCTTGAGTTTCTCCCCCAATATCTTTTCCCATTGAGTTTCTCCCTCAATCTCTTTCCCTCTTGAGTTTCTCCCTCAATCTCTTTCCCATTGAGTTTCTCCCTCAATCTCTTTCCCTCTTGAGTTTCTCCCTCAATCTCTTTCCTTTTGAGTTTCTCCCTCAATCTCTTTCCCCTTGAGTTTCTCCCCCAATATCTTTTCCCATTGAGTTTCTCCCTCAAACTCTTTCGCCTTGATTATCTTCCCCAATCTCTTTCCCTTGAGTTTCTCCCTCAATCTCTTTTCCCATTGAGAATCTCCGTCAACCTCTTTCGCCTTGATTATCTTCCCCAATCTCTTTCCCCTTGAGTTTCTCCCTCAATCTCTTTTCCCATTGAGTTTCTCCCTCAACCTCTTTCGCCTTGATTTTCTTCCCCAATCTTTTTTCCCTTTGAGTTTCTCCCTCAATCTCTTTTCCCCTTGAGTTTCTCCCCAATCTCTCTTCCCCTTGAGTTTCTCCTCCAATCTCTTTTCCCCTTGAGTTTCTCCCCAATCTCTTTCCTTCTTGAGTTTCTCCTCCAATCTCTTTTCCCCTTGAGTTTCTCCTCCAATCTCTTTTCCCCTTGAGTTTTCTCCCTCAATCTCTTTCCCTCTTGAGTTTCTCCCTCAATCTCTTTTCCCCTTGAGTTTCTCCTCCAATCTCTTTCCTTCTTGAGTTTCTCCTCCAATCTCTTTCCCCTTGAGTTTCTCCTCCAATCTCTTTCCTTCTTGAGTTTCTCCCCAATCTCTTTCCTTTTTGAGTTTCTCCCTCAATCTCTTTCCCTCTTGAGTTTCTCCCTCAATCTCTTTCCCTCTTGAGTTTCTCCCTCAATCGCTTTCCCTCTTGAGTTTCTCCCTCAATCTCTTTCCCTCTTGAGTTTCTCCCTCAATCTCTTTCCCCTTGAGTTTCTCCCCCAATATCTTTTTCCCATTGAGTTTCTCCCTCAATCTCTTTCCCTCTTGAATTTCTCCCTCAATCTCTTTCCCTCTTGAGTTTCTCCCTCAATCTCTTTCCCTCTTGAGTTTTCTCCCTCAATCTCTTTCCCCTTGAGTTTCTCCCCCAATATCTTTTCCCATTGAGTTTCTCCCTCAATCGCTTTCCCTCTTGAGTTTCTCCCTCAATCTCTTTCCCCTTGAGTTTCTCCCCCAATATCTTTTCCCATTGAGTTTCTCCCTCAATCGCTTTCCCTCTTGAGTTTCTCCCTCAATCTCTTTCCCCTTGAGTTTCTCCCCCAATATCTTTTCCCATTGAGTTTCTCCCTCAATCGCTTTTCCTCTTGAGTTTCTCCCTCAATCTCTTTCCCCTTGAGTTTCTCCCCCAATATCTTTTCCCATTGAGTTTCTCCCTCAATCGCTTTCCCTCTTGAGTTTCTCCCTCAATCTCTTTCCCTCTTGAGTTTCTCCCTCAATCTCTTTCCCATTGAGTTTCTCCCTCAATCTCTTTCCCCTTGAGTTTCTCCCCCAATATCTTTTCCCATTGAGTTTCTCCCTCAATCTATTTCCCTCTTGAGTTTCTCCCTCAATCTCTTTCCCATTGAGTTTCTCCCTCAATCTCTATCCCTCTTGAGTTTCTCCCTCAATCTCTTTCCCTTTTGAGTTTCTCCCTCAATCTCTTTCCCCTTGAGTTTCTCCCCCAATATCTTTTCCCATTGAGTTTCTCCCTCAAACTCTTTCGCCTTGATTATCTTCCCCAATCTCTTTCCCTTGAGTTTCTCCCTCAATCTCTTTTCCCATTGAGAATCTCCGTCAACCTCTTTCGCCTTGATTATCTTCCCCAATCTCTTTCCCCTTGAGTTTCTCCCTCAATCTCTTTTCCCATTGAGTTTCTCCCTCAACCTCTTTCGCCTTGATTTTCTTCCCCAATCTTTTTTCCCTTTGAGTTTCTCCCTCAATCTCTTTTCCCCTTGAGTTTCTCCCCAATCTCTCTTCCCCTTGAGTTTCTCCTCCAATCTCTTTTCCCCTTGAGTTTCTCCCCAATCTCTTTCCTTCTTGAGTTTCTCCTCCAATCTCTTTTCCCCTTGAGTTTCTCCTCCAATCTGTTTTCCCCTTGAGTTTCTCCCTCAATCTCTTTCCCTCTTGAGTTTCTCCCTCAATCTCTTTTCCCCTTGAGTTTCTCCTCCAATCTCTTTCCTTCTTGAGTTTCTCCTCCAATCTCTTTTCCCCTTGAGTTTCTCCTCCAATCTCTTTCCTTCTTGAGTTTCTCCCAATCTCTTTCCTTCTTGAGTTTCTCCTCCAATCTCTTTTCCCCTTGAGTTTCTCCTCCAATCTCTTTTCCCCTTGAGTTTCTCCCCAATCTCTTTCCTTCTTGAGTTTCTCCCTCAATCTCTTTTCCCCTTGAGTTTCTCCCTCAATCTCTTTCCTTCTTGAGTTTCTCCTCCAATCTCTTTCCCCTTGAGTTTCTCCTCCAATCTCTTTCCTTCTTGAGTTTCTCCCTCAATCTCTTTTCCCCTTGAGTTTCTCCCCCAATCTCTTTTCCCATTGAGTTTCTTCCCCAATCTCTTTCCCCTTGGGTTTCTCCCTCAATCTCTTTCCTTCTTGAGTTTTCTCCCTCAATCTCTTTCCCTCTTGAGTTTCTCCCTAAATCTCTTTCCCCCTTGAGTTTCTCCCTCAATCTCTTTCCTCCTTGAGTTTCTCCCTCAATCTCATTCCCCCTTAGGTTTCTCCCTCAATCTCTTTCCTTCTTGAGTTTCTCCCTCAATATCTTTCCTTCTTGAGTGTCTCCCTCAATCTCTTTCCCTCTTGAGTTTCTCCCTCAATCTCTTTCCCTCTTGAGTTTCTCCCTCAATCTCTTTCCCTCTTGAGTTTCTCCCTCAATCTCTTTCCCCTTGAGTTTCTCCCCCAATATCTTTTCCCATTGAGTTTCTCCCTCAATCTCTTTCCCTCTTGAATTTCTCCCTCAATTTCTTTCCCTCTTGAGTTTCTCCCTCAATCTCTTTCCCTCTTGAGTTTCTCCCTCAATCTCTTTCCCCTTGAGTTTCTCCCCCAATATCTTTTCCCATTGAGTTTCTCCCTCAATCGCTTTCCCCTCTTGAGTTTCTCCCTCAATCTCTTTCCCCTTGAGTTTCTCCCCCAATATCTTTTCCCATTGAGTTTCTCCCTCAATCGCTTTCCCTCTTGAGTTTCTCCCTCAATCTCTTTCCCTCTTGAGTTTCTCCCTCAATCTCTTTCCCATTGAGTTTCTCCCTCAATCTCTTTCCCCTTGAGTTTCTCCCCCAATATCTTTTCCCATTGAGTTTCTCCCTCAATCTCTTTCCCTCTTGAGTTTCTCCCTCAATCTCTTTCCCATTGAGTTTCTCCCTCAATCTCTTTCCCTCTTGAGTTT